>JBCNYH010000022.1:18671409-18684140 GCA_039654325.1 Tandanus tandanus | reverse complement strand
TACAATAACGCCACTCGGTGTATGTATATATGTATATATATGTATATATATATATATATATATATATATATATATATATATATATATATATGTATGTATGAGATGCTGTGCATTCGTTGGTGGTGCTGATAGCTCTGAAAACTCTGGAAACGGATCTGTTTGAGCTGACTAGACATCTGGACAGACTAAAGTGCCACTGCATCGCTCTCTATATGTGGAGTTGAAGCAAGAGCTAATATGCTGCAAAAACTGTGAAGCCAAAGCAAGACATGAGATTTTTTCTTAAAAAAAAAAACTCTCTAGAACTTTAAGGAACACCTAAAAGGAAGCAGCTTTGCGTGTCGGGGAGGAATCGGCATGGTGAAAGCAGCTGGGAGGATTTTCCATGCGCTGGCTGTTGACAAACTTCCAAAAGAACAAAATAGCCCCAAAGAACAATAAATCTACAGAGACACGCTTCTACTCGCTCATATTCAGTGCTCACCAGCGCCCACAAAAGAGCCGTTACACTTCTCCTCTCTCGCTAATGTGCCCCGCAGAAGGAATAATATCGCACACTGGCAATGGGTTTATCAAAGGAAACAACCGATCCACACTTTCATTCTGTCAATGCTAAACACAGAAATCCCTATTGATTCCACAGCTATGAAACTAAATACACACAAAAAAATTGTTCTTTTCAGCATTTAGAGCAGCGTGAAATGTGATCTGGGCTGAGCGATCTGTCTGCAGATGCCAGAGCGCTGAGGTAGGAGCTGTGTCCTTGACTAGGAAAATGAGGAATATGGGAAGGAAATAAAGGAGAGAAGTGAAGGAAAATGTGAGGAGAGAATAGAATTGAAAAAAGAAGAAGAAAGAAGAAAAAGACTTGCAAAGACAGTAGAGAAGAGGATGAGAGAATGGGAAATGAGTAGAAAAGAGAAGTACAGAGGGAAAAAGAGAAGTGAAGATAAAAGCTTGGAGATGGGAGTAAAGGATGGGAGAAAAGAAGAGAGGCACAGTTTGGACTGTATGTGAAAACTCAACACACACACACAGGGTTTACCATGAGTATTTTTTTTGAGTTTTTGTTTTTTGTTTTTGCCAGAGGACAGAGAGGACAGTTATGTGAAAGTTATATTCTTTTCTTCTTCCTTTTTTTCCTTTCTGCTTTTTCAATCCACCAACTTCCATTTAAAATGAATCTCCTCCAGCTACTGGACCTCCAGTTGTCATCTCGGATAATTCACGCGTCTGTGCGTCTTCGTGAAGATGGACAAAGGCAGGTACAGAAAAAAAAAAAATCCCAAAAATAGGCTGGAAGCCGTGCGCCGTTGCCATGGAGAGTCGCGTGTTGCCAGGGCGATGGCGTATTTCTCTCCCGCGCTAATGGCCTGTCCTTTTGCCAGGCAACAAATAGCCTCGTGATGCAACTGCACCTGTCTCTGCCACGATGTGTTACCATGGAGGCGTGCCTGTTGCCGTGGCGACCATCACGCTTATAACCCTGCAAGGGCAAATGAGTGCGGCAGGAGTTAGAGGGCCAGCTGTTTCACCTGCTCTCTCCCTCTTTTGCGTGTTAAGGAATGTGGATCTGCCTGGGCCTGCCTTACACGTCCCCATTTAATATCTCTCTCTCTCTCTCTCTCTCTCTCTCCCTCTCTCTCTCTGAGGAGTTGGATCAGTACCCGGTACCCTGAGTGCCACAATGGCTGGCTGCCCAAATACAGGCACAGAGATGAAACGGCCTGCTTTTCTAATTGCATTAACTCTCCCATTTCCTCACCCAAAATCCTTTGCGATGTTGTCCAGAAACAGTCGAAGCATGACTGTTATAAGAGCTGGAATCGAAATTCAAAATTGGAGAAGACAGAACAAAACCAATGTGTCTTCAAGTCTTTTTTCCAGAAAATCAACCAAATAAATGTAACTATAAATAGATAAAAACGTATGATGTGTCATTCCTTACATAATAATAAACAGTAGTAACTCCGCTTCATCACCCCATCCTCTAACTGATTACATATCCAAAACAGCACTACACTTTCTTACATTCTGTAAGTGGCTTACACGATCATTAAACCTTTTGCCTCATTAAAAATATAATACAAATACCAGCCCAGTTACAAGAATAAACATACCCGTATAAACCCAGTACCAAGACGCCTACAATTTTTCCCATGTTCCGCCAGTATCAGGTTAGTACAGGATCAGTATCAAAAGCCCATCGAGTCAGTATTAGATGAGTACTGGCTCAGTACAGGATTAGTATCAGATCAATTTTTGTCACAGGATCAGATATCCCCTTATGTAGATATATTTATATTTCTGATTGGTGTACATGGTTGACTAATGCTTTGTGAAGACCAGATTAGTATCAGATCAGTACCGGATCACTATCAGGAACTATCAGATTAATATTAGGCCAGTATTGGATCCGTATCAGGACAGTAGCAGATCAGAATCACATCAGTACCGGATCAGTATCAGGACACTACTGGCTAAATACCAGACAAATATCATCTCGGTATCAGATTAGCATCAGGACAATAACAGCTGAGCATTAGTTCAGTACCAGGTTAGTATTAGTTCAGTACCAGAATGGTATTAGTTCAGTATTGGGTCACCATCAGATCAGTATAAGATCGGTATCAGCTTAGTAGGAGACCAGTATTAGTTCAGTACTGAGTGAGTACTGGATCAGTATCAGATCAGTATTAGATTAGTACAAAAATCAAGCCAGTACTGGATTAGTACCAAATCAGTATTGGGTCTCTACCAGATAAGTAGCAGCTGATATTCTGATATTGGTGTTTCATCCTAAAGAGAATAGGATCAGTACATCAGTAACTGTCAGGTCCCTGTCAGTGAATAAATAATAATAACAATAATGATAATAATGATGATAATAATAATAATAAGTCAAGGTCAGTTTAAAGCTGATGGAAAAGAGTAAAGAGTGAGCGTGTGTGACTCAGCTGATTTGCGTGGAATGCTATAAAAAGCCCCATTCTGCTTCCTGTGAGCCGCAGTGGCCAGATAAACACTTTATTACACTCTGCTACATGCCGATCTGCCATCTGGCCTGAGAGCAGGAGAGGAAGCCGAGACCCTGTGTGTCCTCCTCGCACAGGCATAGGTGTGCACGCACACACACACACACACACACACACACACACACACACACACACACACACACACACACACGATCACGCTAGACAAACACAGATCTAATGACAAAAACAAGTGCAATTCAAACTTCTGGAAAATGAAGGAGCTCATAAAACAGCTGCTTACAGTGTGCTCTTATTTCATATAAAAGTCTAAATATATATGGAGTGACTTCTTTTACTTGAGCATTAATGACTGCTCAGTGGTGTGAACACACCTCCTGTACTTATTATCAGGGAAATCTATAATGAACATTTATGAGATAAGACTCAGAGGTCATGTCAGTGTGGTGTTATCTCCAGGAATTTACCTGACGTGAAAAATAAATCTTATGACACAGCGCTCTGTGTTGAAAAATTAAGCAGCGTGCCATATAAAACCTGCACAAGTGTGCCTAGGTAGTGATTTTTTTAGTAGCTGACCTCATTCGGTAGGATTTTGTCATAGTGTGTGTGTGTGTGTGTGTGTGTGTGTGTGTGTGTGTGTGTGTGTGTGTGACTGGGTGTTAAAGACGCAGTACTGTGCAGCAAGTGTAGCTTTTTTTTTTGTGCTGAATATTAAAACAGTGGAGCAGTGTAAAAGCAGCTGAGGTGAACATCCAAGCACACAAAACCTCCATTTCTCCATCCTGTTTTCACGCTCTTTATATCTCTCAGCTTTGTTTTACTTTTTCAGACTTATTCACTGTTCTTGGATAGAACATTTAGTTTCATTCATTTCACAGACATTTTTATTTAGCCATTCCTCAAGGCTCGGTACTGGACGTGCTATGGTTTAATTTTTTGTCACAGTATGAGATATCACCTTATGCACATACCGTTATGGGTGATTGGTGTATATACTTTCTGGATATTATCAGGACTAATGCAGCATGAAGACAGTATCAGGTCAGTACCGGATCAGTATCAGGTCAATATCAGATCACTATTAGTTAAGTACCAGGTCAGTATGGGATCAGTATGAGGTAAGTACCGGATAAGTGTCAGGATAGTATCAGATTAGTATTATGTCCATACCAGATCAGTATCAGGTCAGTATCAGATCCCTATTACTTAAGTACCAGGTCAGTATAGGATCAGTATGAGGTAAGCACTGGATAAATGTCAGGATAGTATCAGATTAGTATTATGTCCATACGAGATCAGTATCAGGTCAGTATCAGATCACTATTACTTAAGTACCAGGTCAGTATTGGATCAGTATGAGGTAAGCACTGGAAAAGTGTCAGGATAGTATCAGATTAGTATTGTGTCCATACCAGATCAGTATCAGGACAGTAACAGGTCAGTGTCAAATCACTATTCCTTAAGTACCAGGCTAGCATGGGATCAATATCAGATCAGTATTAGGTCAGTACCAGTTAAATATCAAATCAGTATCGGATTGTTATCAGGTCAGTATTAGTTCAGTACCAGGTCAGTACTGAATCAGTATCAAGACAGTAATAAGTCAGCATCAGATCAGTATAAGGTCAGAACCAGATAAACATCAGATCAGTACCGGATAAACATCAGATCAGTATAAGGTCAGTATCAGATAAATATCAGATCAGTATAAGGTCAGCACCAGATCAGTATCAAGTTAGCATCGGATCAATATTAGATCAGGGCCAGTATGATAACCATGATAACAACAGTACCCTAGATAAGCATCATGTCATATCTGGTTGTCTGGTTGACAAGGAAAAAAAAAAAAAAAGAAGAAGATCGAAATCCCTCACTTCAGCAGGATAAGATTTCTGAATATGTATCAGGATGAGCAGTGTTTCTGGAGAACATCTGTAATAATTCTGGTCATACTGAGCAGGGGATTCACAATGTACACATGCTCATCAGAGCAACAAAAAAAAAATTCACTTCATACAGACCTCATTTTAATACATTAATCACTCACACTCACACACAAGTCTTTTATCATAAGCGCTTGTTATATGGGGTGTATACATGCATGTTGTGATTGAGAATTAGCAGGTCAGATGAACAAAACATATATGTAAAGTATTTACGTACCTGTGCTGGGAACCCAGTGATGTCACTAAAACTCCCAGAAGCAGTGTTTCTTCGACCTGCCTATTGAACGTGCTGTATATCTTTTTAGTTCTATGTTATAAACTGATACTTCATTTCATTCTGTGTTTGTTATGTGTCAGTGCGCCGGCGTCGTCATGCGAGTGTTCTCCAACTGTTTTCTTGTTGGCAGGTATACTGTGTTTACAAAAATTTGGTTTTAGAAAAACAACACTTGTGCTATTTTAACAAAGAGTTGACCCAGACAGAAATCTAAATGCTGTAGGATTTACAGTAAAGCAGTTATTATTCCGTCTCACACGCTTGAGTAGCTAAGGTGCTTTCGTTCGATCGAAATGAAATCAAGCGAATCAGAAAGCCGGCACCAGGCTCGTCTCTCTGAGATTCGCTCTGCCTTTCTATGCCTGCACATGCCGGCACTAACGGAACCTGTTAGCACACCTGAGAGAATATCAGAGAGAGAGATACAGGGAGAGAGCGAGAGAGAGAGAGAGCGAGAGAGAGAGAGAGAGAGAGAGAGAGAGAGAGGGATGTGAGGATCGATATCTCTGGCAAGGCACTTGCTTACCTTTGATATGCCTGAGGAGAGGTGGGAGGTGTGGTGAACACTTGGGAGTAGGGATGATAAGGCGTCTTCTTCAGCGCCTGGATGAGATTGTGTCTGTATTCCGGGTCTATGCACCACAGGGAACCCTTCCCGATACTCTGCACAGAGGAAGACAGAAGAGTTCAAACACTATCCGTCGGTACAAACTTACCACTACAGGCAAGACTTGTAAAGAGACTAAAGACTCATGAAGAGAGGAATATCTGGTCAAGCCACAGAACCAATAATCTCTAAAGCACTTAAACTAAAGCAGCATTCACAATCAAATTTTTTTTTTCATTAAAGCTTACAGTTATGTGTAACGCTAATTTTAGTAGCTTAGAAACTCAGATGTAGCAAGTAGAGATGGCACAATACTGCTATTTCTTTTCCAATATTGATACTGAACATAAAACAGGACTTTTACCAATACCAATATCCGAATTTTTTCCAAAATCCGAAGACAATTTTTTTTTAACCCAAAGAAAAATTCTCTTATATAATAATGTATAAATATGATCAAAATCAATGCTAGGAAAAAGAACAAAAAGACCTCTCTTTATATGTATGTAGATATTACCAGTTCCAGAAATACACCCCCCCCCCCCTCACCCCAAAAAATGGAACGCTAAATAAAAACAGCTTTAAAAAATAGAAAATAAAAACAGAATGCAATGATTTGCAAATCTCGTCAACCTATTTTAAAATATGTCAAAATATTTTATTCACAATAGAACATAGAAAACATGAAATGTTGAAATTGAGACATCTGTATTACTTCATTACAATTTTTACTTATTTTTAATTTGATGGTACCAACACATCTCAAAAAGTTTAGACAGGGCAACAAAAGACAAGTAAGTAAAAGTAAAAATAAGTGGTACTAAAAAGAAACAGATGGAGGAACACTTTGAAATTACAGCTCATTAACATACTGTGATCGGGTTTACAAAGAACATCTGGGCAGAGGTTCACCAGTATGCAAATTGTGGAACATATTCAGAATAAATGTTTTTCGACATAAAGGCTCTGAATCCCTCATCATTTACAGTACATATCATCATCAAAATACTCAGAGAATCTGGAGAAAATCACTGTGTACGAGGGACAAGGCCAGGAAATCAATACTGGATGCCAATGATCTTCGGGCCCTCAGGCAACACTGCATTAAAGACAGGCATGATCCGGTCATGGGAACTCCTGCATGAGCTCAGGAATACTTCCACAAATCAATGATCCAATCCCAAAGGTTACAAGAACTGATCTTTGTTATCTGATTTGTTAATTTTCTTTATTGTATCAATCGGAAACAGACTGTCAGTCAGCACTACGGTTGATCATGAGTGATCTTGAATAAACTGAACCTTTAGGTTTATGTTGGCACTGTCTAAGATAAAACTTTAAGAAATGTTCTGCTGGAGCTGCAGCCAGGTGCTGGCTAGTACTATGGGTGCAGTGTGAAGACCCAACTCGAAGCACACACACCCACGAGATCAAGTAAAATGTGCTGATGCAGTTTAAAAATCACACATCTCTTCAAGGCAGACCTTTCTCGGAGCTCAGAGCGTCCGATTGATTGACGGCAACGAATCACAGAAATGTGAAATAACCCATCAGACATGGTGTAGCAGTTAATGGTGTGCGTTAGAAGAAGGTTCAGGATGATTCGGCTTCATATACCCCAGAGCGCTGAAGGAAACAAAAAAAAGAAGCAAAGGAAATGAGTTTTCTGTCACTGACCTAACCTCGGCCTTCATACTGAATCTAAAAGTACTGTGAAATACAAAAAAATCTAAAAGCCAAATATCAGCTCACTATACAAACCACGGCATCCGGTACAGGCTGGAGAGTGTGCCTGAGGTGTTTGTTTGTATTTATGCTGTTTAACACACTCAGTGCTTTCTAAAAGCAGTCAGAGAAGATGCACTGGGGATGCATGGACTCATTTTAGCAGATCAGATCTGAGGAAAAGAAACAGCAGAAAGTGCTGCTCTAATGAAGACCCTGCCATGATCAGGCTGAGAAATGGCATGTGATATGACGCGATGCACGGCTTATCGATCACAGGTGCACTGATTGTGGGCAAAATTGCAGGGTTTGGTTCGCAGGAGGATTATGAGGTGTCTGTATGGGTGACCGCTGAACAAATTACGATAATTTGCGTGAAGCCTTAGAAATGATGATAATTCAGATTTTATGGTTTGATTTGCTGTCAGAAATTTCCCAAAGCTGTTCAAGCACACTGATCTAAATCAACGCTTGCAGGGGGAAAAAAATCGTGTTTAATAAAATATAAAGCGGAAGAGAGAAGTGTTGAACATAAATACTGAGATTTAAGGCTACAGGGGTGAAAATTACTTGACAATAGGCTAAGAAAGCACTTTCTACAATATTACATCTATCTAAGAAAGAAAAGTCTGTTTAGCAAAACAGTCTCTGTTCCTTCAGAAGCAGTAAAAAATAGTGTGCAACTTTGGATTGATGGATCTCTCTCTCTCTCTCTCTCTCTCTCTCTCTCTCTCTCTCACACACACACACACACACACACACACTTCTGTCCAATTAAACTGTCAAGTTTTCATCAGTGTGTTTTAAACCACATCTGAGCTCACCACGAGCATATGACACCAGGACATCCAGCTCCAAAGCATACAATATGGATAAAAATGCAAGTGGAATGAAATAGTAAAAACTAAAGGTTCACTCAGAGAGCACGGTACCTCCACCATGCAACATGGATAATGTAGTGAATAGGCCCTATATGTGTCGGTTTTAATTATCAATGCGCTCATCTTACAATATGTGCTATATTTCACTGAAATGACCAAATTAGCAATAATAATAATATTAATATTAATACTACTACTACTACTAATAATAATAATAATAATAATAACAATAATAATAATAATAATAAAGAACTCTTTCCTTTGAAAAATTTATGAGATGGCTGGGGTTTGACCTTCCAAGGTTAGTAAAGGTCAAAGGTAATTGTCTCATTTAACAAGTCCATATATGCCTTTCTATTACTATTCCATAGTAACAGCATATCTATCGGCACTTGTTTCGAAGTTATAACGCAACTTATAACTCCAACTTGTTGTGATGACCTTCTCCTTTGACTTATATTGCAAATTTATATTATAACTTTTATAATTACTATAATGAAATGGCTCCCATTATTGGGTGTCAGTTGAACATTCATTTAGACATTACTTTCACTTATTAATAATAATCAATTATTTTCCCACAAGATCCCATGCACGGATCACCTTCAAAATATTGGTTTGTTAATTGTACCACACCATAGTGTAGAAAAAAAATCATCAAAATCTGTGCATAACTATTTGAGATACACTGCACAGAAACAAACAAAGAAACCAAGAAACTAGCAAACAAGCCAACACAGGCGAAAGCATAACTTTGTGGTGGAGGTAATAAAAAAGGAGGTACCCGGTGGCATTATGTTATGAACATTCTCTAAAAGCTTTTAAAAATCCATTCACAGATGTAGGAGGGGGTTGTGGATTAGCAATGGTGACCCCTTTGTGGAGCAGTAACAAAGTCAATGTCACCCCAAAAATTTATTTAATACAAAAATAAAAATGGGAGGTGCACAAAAGTATGATGTAAATAAGATTCTGTGAAAGTTTGATTAAATAAGTTGACTGGTTGACTTGAAGTTGATGATTAGAAGTGTGATGACGGACGACAAGGACGCAAGACGACAGCTTGGCTGACAGGCAACACAAAAAGCAATAGTTTTTTTTTCTATCTGTGAACAAAAGACAAAGCCTGTAATATGGAACAGAAAGCTGGCGTACTTAAGCATGCATCTTTATCTTTGTGGATTGGGTGAAAATGGTCCGGATTAAACAAAGACAATCAATTTCAATTACCGAAGGATCCATAAATCGAGAAGCTATAAAGGCAAACAGGAAGAACAATTTCTTTTTCATTGTTGATTTCTGGAATTGAATTCAACCAATAAAAGGACAAATATTTATCTGTTAAATCTGTTCCATGTGTGTGGCTGTGTGTTTAGAAAGTCATTTAGAAAAAAAAATGAAAGAAAGAAGAAAAAAAAAAAACGCCTGAAGCAAGGACACAGCTGTCCCAGGAGTGTATGATATTACCGTCATCCGAAGCGTCAGATTATTCATATTTGCCTCCCACAGAAGAGGCTGCGCTGGTCTAAATTTCCAAATGTTCAGTAATCAGGAAAAATCAATAGGTTTTAGAGCACTTTCCCTTTATTTATTTCCATCTGCTGACAGCTGCTGTGTGGGTCTGAAGGCCGGCTCAATGGCACGAGTCAATAGAGTCTCCAATCAGAGAGAGAGAGAGAGAGAGAGAGAGAGAGAGAGAGAGAGAGAGAGAGAGAGAGAAATACATGGATTACACTGGTTTCCTAGGCAACAGGCGTCGGAGGAGTGTATAAAGGCTGTTTGATAGTCTTGGCAGGAGAATCGTTCATTATGGAGCTTTGAAGACGCTGAACTTCATCATCACTAACATGGCTAATCCTGTCAGGCTTGGATTTTATGAGAATCCAAAAAGTTAGTAGCAGGTCACTGTTCTGTAATTATTCTTTTATTCTGCAGGATTTAGCTTTCAGCATGATGATGATGATGATGTCGCACTACTCTCAAGCGCCCTCGGCGGTCAGCGATCCATCAGATCAATTGGACAGAGTGCTGATTCCCTAAATTAAGTTCATTACGGCTTCCCTGAAAAAGCTATAAACGTACACTAGACTCCCCCCGACCACGGCAAAGATAAATCAAGGAGTCTGGAATAACACCACGCGTGCTTCTCTAAAACCCTCTGGCGATCAAGCACTAATGACTAAACAGCTAATTCGTCGGCCTCGTCTCTGGCGCGATTCTCCACGTCTGAAATCGCAGCACTGAGTGGAGATACACTCGAGGTGACCTTGTAGACTGAGCAGCAAGGACACATGGTCCAAGCGTGTCCCTGTGCTTAGGCTTGGAGGTATCAGGGGCCGGAGATAACAGACTGAATCCAGTTTTCATGAATCGTATTGTAACATTTTACTTTTAGCTTGAAACTGTTCGCGTCTGAGATTAAAGCTGGTCAGACTGTGGCTGATTTTATTTATATTTGAAAATGTATTCTATTTCACTCTGTGCAGTCAATCCCATAATTCTGTTCATGAAACAAACATGTTGCACGAATGTAAATGAATTCGTCTCATAGTTACGTCGGCAAACATTCTTACGTGTCTTTTTATTTCCAGGGTTGACTTCATTTTATTCTGCTTACAATCGGGAATTCGTTTAATCAAACCATAAAATGGTGACTTAGGGAAAAAAAAGCAGGGAATAAAACGCTGATATTTAATTACCTGCAGAACCTAATCCTAATTAAAGAGAATTCCCTGACTGCGCAGGGACGAAAACACTAGCGATGACATGATAATCGGAGACAAGGCCTGTGCCGGAAGGACGCCCGGGACAGCGTGTGAGTCAGTCAGAGTGACCGTGTGTGTGTGTGTGTGTGTGTGTGTGTTTGTGCGCATACATGCATGCCTGTAACACAGGGCAGCCAGAACGAGTCCTGCTGAGATTCAGTCCCTCTAAATCACACACTCACAAGCCTCCATGGTCTCGCTTGGCGTGCATGAACCATGTTTGTTCTGACACACTCGTCGCATGCTGCGATTATACCCAAGCAATATGGCCTCCCCCACGAGCTCAGCATACGGCCCAGAGCCATGAGGCGCCGTTTCCGCCATCGCGGTAGTCTCTGACTCAACTGTACCAGACGCAGGTTTCCCTGACTCGTGATTTCACGTTTCGTAAATATAGAATTACAGTTAAGACATCTCATTTACTTATGCGGAGTTCAGTTTTAAACCAACAGACAGAAATATCACAGAGGACTTGTAGGGTGGCCCAGATGACCTCGTCATTGCATAACAATCTGTGTTAGTGTGTGTGTGTGTGTGTGTGTGTGCGCGCGCGCATGTGTGTGGGTGCAGCAGTAATAATGCTGAGTACAGGGTCTGTGAAAGACCAGCCTAATGACACATTGAGCTGGTTCTGCTGAGCTAATGTGCTCCGAATCCCCATGACAAAAGATAAAAATAAAGCAGAGGCACTTTAGGTGCAGAGACAGCGATCCCTGGTCACTTCATCCTTAAAATAAGCCTATATAAATATATGGATGTGTGTGTGTGTGTTTCAGTGTATTATACACTGAAATGGTGAGCTTTTAATAGCTTTGTTTTTACATTTCTAAACATTTTAACCAATAAAAAAATGCCAAAAAGGTTTCATTACCCCAGTGCAGCTAACTGGGTTATCAAAGGCCAGCCATGTTTCTCACTGTCTGTGGTGAGAGGCATGTAAAAGAACCATTGCTGTCATTCGTAAAGAGTAGGCCATTGGGTTGGCGTCCGCGTTTTTCTGCCCTGCGATGTCCCCCTTAAATGTCCATATAGCGTTTCCTAATAGTGTTTGATAGTAACAGCATGTCTATCAGAATTAGTTTTTAACTTCCAAGTGCCCTACTATCTCTAAAACTTTGTGACCTTGCTCTGACCTTCACATTTGACCTTGAACCAAAATCAAATCATCTCTGGGACTCAGGTAAGGTAGTGTCCCCACCAAGTTTGGTAAACATCAATGCACGGGCATGGACAGAAATTTGTTCACAGACAAACAAAGAAACAGCAGCAATAATAATAATAATAATAATAATAATAATAATAATAATTATTATTATTATTATTATTATAACAATAATAACAATAATAATAATAATAACAATAACAGTAGATCTCCTCACTGTACAGTACAATTCTCTGCCTTCTACTTTTTAAAGTGCATAAAATCATCATTACTTATTAAAGAATTAGTAAATTATTCTCTCTCTCTCGCTCTCTCTCTCTCACACACACACACACACACACACACACACACACACACACACACACACACACA
>JBCNYH010000022.1:18659133-18671309 GCA_039654325.1 Tandanus tandanus | reverse complement strand
AGAGAGAGAGATACAATCAGAGCAAGTCAGAGAGAGATGCACAATCAGACAGAGAGAAAGAGAGAGAGAGAGAGAGACACAATCAGAGCAAGTCAGAGAGAGAGAGAGAGATACAATCAGAGCAAGTCAGAGAGAGATGCACAATCAGACAGAGAGAAAGAGAGAGAGAGAGAGAGAGAGAGACATAATCAGAGCAAGTCAGAGAGAGAGAGGGGGAGAGAGAGAGAGAGAGAGATGCACAATCAGTGCAAGTCAGAGAGAGAAAGAGGGAGTGAGAGAGAGAGATGCACAGAGAAAGTCTGAAAGAGAGAGAGACGCACAATCAGAGAAAGTCTGAAAGACAGAGCGAGAGAGAGACTGGCCAGGCCTTCTTTCTTCCATTATGTCGAACACGCATCTCTTTAAATAATTCAGTAGAAGTGAAGAGTGCGATGTAGCCGACAAGCAGCGAGTCAACAGCGCAGGTGAAGCAGCAAGTTCGTGTTTTGCCATCCTTGCCACCGCCAAGCCGCTACCTGCGTTCTTATGCACTCTCTGTTCCCGTGGCAACCAGAACAACAGGGGGAACAATACATTAATCAGACAGGTTGTCAGAGGCCACCACACACGCACACGCACAGATCGTTACCTGTAGGTGAGTGTGTCATTACGAGGGTCTGACCTGCCCATAAAAACCTCTGAAATCTGGTATCAAGGTCACACTATGTTCTTAACACTGGATGAAAACGAAGCACCAGAGCATCACATCACATCACACATACACACACACACACACACACACACACACCAACGACAGTGCAACACGGACGCCATCCAGATGAAGCGCAAGCGGCAGAGAAACAGTGGCAAACACCCATGAAAGAGTGTTAAAGATGAAAAAGGTGGCACATCTCTCCATCCCGTCTCATCTCGAAGGAAACTAATTAGGCGCCGTTCCTCGGCAAACCCCGGAGACCTGCGCCGCCGTCGAATGTTTACTTATTTACTCTTTTATTTTGCTTCTTTAATTTGCCTCTCGCTGCTTCAATATGGAGCGGGGTGCATGAATGAATGCATAACACATCCGCCATGGATGTGGAATTAAAACCGATTCAGTCTGGCGCATTAATTAAGTAGGCCAACAAGGCCATGCAAATAAAACACAGAGCTGAAATTAATAGGCGTATAGATATGACCTCCTAAATATTTTTAAATAGTGAGGTTTTTTCATTACACATTTACTTTTAACTGAGGAGACACACAGCAGCTGCAGCATCACTACAGAGCTCAGTAACGCTGCGATTTGGCAAAGAACATCAGCCAAAAAATTATACATGGTAAAAAATTCAATCCATTATTAATGAACACACAGAAATAAATCAATCAATCAAACAGCAAGAGGACGTCATAAACACTTCAGTGTAGTTACTGCGCGGGTCTAGAAAATCCAAGATGTTTCTAACCAATCAGCAGCAAACAGTCACTCTAACCCCGCCCCTAAATATTCTTGGATTTTTGTCAATGTTAATTATGATGTGTATTAATACACAGACTGTTGGGAATTTAAAGCAGAATTTCACTTTTCCAGATCCAGAAGTTTTGGGGACTTTGAGCAGTGAGGAAAAGGAAGAGGCTACTCTGAGTGAGGCGAGGCGAGGCAAGCGGTGATATGTAAATGAGTCCGCCACGTTCACGTGTCATTGTGAATGACGTGTCTGAAATGGTTTATATCTAATCAGTCAAAATGCAGGTACGGATATCAGCTCAGAGGCACAAACAAAAAGCACATCGCTGATCCGCCATAGATCCGCCATAGCAAGAAAAAAAAGAATAATGAGGGCAGTGAGACTTCATTCTTAAAATTATGAATAAATGCTTCAGTGAGAAGGTGGAAAATTAACAGCTGCAAAAATTAAAGCAGTTTTTAAAAAATAACCTCCACTGAGCTTCTGTACTAAGATCTCTAGAACACAGAAAACTGAAAGAAAAAAAAAAAATTCTAAAAAAGAGAAAAGAAATATTAAAAAGAGATCCTGAAAAGATCCTTAAGAATAAAAACAAACATACTGAAACAAAAAAAATGCTAAAAATAAAAAGAGCCAAAAAAACAGACAGTAAAAATTAAAAACAAAACACATAACAAAAAAGTTAAATAAAAAAAAAATAACTACTGAAAAAAAGAAAAAGACACAATTACTGAAAATACAGACAGCCCCCCCCCCCAGCTACAACTACTGAAAAAAAAAAAAATTTAATTAAATAAAATATTATATATAAATATATATATAAACCACTTAAAATGAAATTGAAAATAAAAAGACCACCATGAAGACAGTTATACATTTAAAAAACTTATATAATAAAAAGGATACTCGATAAACCAAAAAAAAAAAAAAAAAAAAACAGATCCTGAAAAAAGCTTGGGCATAAAGTAAAATTTAAAAATGATAAGGTGTTTCATATCTCTTCAATAAGTTAATGTGAGTGTGCTTTTGTGTGTGTGTGTGTGTGTGTGTGTGTGTGTGTGTGTGTGTGTGTGTGTGTGTGTGTGTGTATAATTGGCAAATTCTTTACTAAGTAATGATGATTTTATACAAAAAACTAATAATAAAGGCAAAGAATGAATCATTTTGGCTCTATAACAATATTAATCCATTAGTAATAGTAATAATAATAATAATAACAAAAATGTTTCAAAATATTTATCTGTGAACAAAATTCTGACCGTTCCGATGCATAGATTTTTACCAAAATTGGTGGGGACACTACTCTACCTGAGTTCCAGCGATGACTAATTTTGGTTCAAGGTCAACGGTGAAGGTCATAACAAGTTCACAAAGTTTTTGAGATAGTAGGGCACTTGGAAGTTAAAAACTAATTCTAATTGACATCCTGCTACTATCAAACACTATTAGGAAACGCTATATGAACTTTTAAGGGGGACATGTAGCTTTGACCTTGAGTGACCTTGAAAGGTCAAACCCCAGATAATTCAAGTCCTTCAAACGAGTATTATTTTATTTTATTTTATTTTTTATAATTTGGTCATATTCACATACTACAGAACATTGTAAGATGTGCACATGGGTAAGTAGACTCTCAGAGAGTGCAGACCTCCACCAAGGTTGTGCAATCTGTAAAACTTTTATTCCAGGCTTTATTAACTCTTCAATCAGTTTTGTATTTGTGAAGTTATAGTCTAAAATAAGTAATCCAGGCTGTGGTGGAGTGCCTGATATTTTTTATGCAGTACTTTAACGAGAGTGATCCTGGCGTCCTTTCCGGAAAGTTAATTTTCAGTTGAAATAAGGATATCAATCCCTAATAGCACCATGATTTTTTTTCTGATTATTTTTTTCATGGCAGTGAAAGCGTTAACAGAATGCCACAGATCGAGGCTGCTGTGGTGTGTGTGATGGGTGTGATGGGCGATGGGTTTCCATCCCACCCAGCTGCCTCAACATGACTGCTCCATTACCACTGGATTAGCACTCCACACGCACACACACACACACACACACACACACACACACACACACACACACACACACAGGTATGTATGCACGCACACATGAGCATGTATGAGTACACCCACAGCAGTTTCTCTGTTGCTACAGCAACAGCTTACTTTCCATGTCAACTGCAAAGCTGTTTCTATGGCGACACAGACACAAACACACACACACACACACACACACACACTCTTTGCGCCACAGCCACAGACCAGATGGCAGTGTGAGAGTCACGCGGCTCGGCTTTACTGTTCCGACGGGCTAGCGGGCAGACACACACACACACACACACACACACACACACACACACACACACTAGTATGCATCTTGTTTGGGTTTAAGGTACATTTTTTCTTGTTACTATTTTTGTGCTCAGAAATGAAGTTTCCTGCGCAGACGTGGGTGGAGCTACTCAGAAGTAGGTGTGACGGTCGCAATCAATCATTATTTTAGTCCAAATCAGTGCTGACAGGGGCGTGGGCCTAGTTTTTTTAATGCATGCCCTATTTCATAAGAGATGTTTCAACACTAAAGGTCACGCTTCCATTTTCCTCGCAGTCACAGAATCAGGGACACTCAGGATATCTTATAACTTTGCTGTTATGAAGGAAGTTATTCAATCAAAAAAGTGATATTTAACACAGCCAGGAGTTAATTAGTGTTGAATTGTCGCCGTGTGATTGGGTGAGCAGGAATTTCTTTTTAAAAAGCAAAGCCTTGAAAAACTGGACACAAAATGGCGTCCTCGGAGTCAAGTCTCCAGCACCTCTACATCCTACATGAAAGCACTTAAAACCCGTAATATACTGTATACCTTATTATTATATATACACGACTCATCTGAATACTTGATTCTGATTGGCCAATCACAGCATTCAGTAGTCTTTTATTTCATTATAAAACCCCGTTGTTAAATTTAACAGTACGTTAGAGGAAGCGATAAAATCACTTTTAATCAATATGTTCTGTGAAGGGTGGCACGGTGGCGTAATGGTTAGCACGTCCGCCTCACAGTAAGAACGTTCTGCTTTCGATTCCTGGGATCGGCCACGTTCTCCCTGTGCTTGCGCGGGTTTCCTCCGGGTACTCTGGTTTCCTCCCACAGTCCAAAGACATGCAAATTAGGCTAACTGGCTGTTCCAAATTGACCGTATGTGTGAGTGTGAATGGTTGTGTGTGTGTTGCCCTGTGATGGTCTGGTGAGCTGTACAGAGTGTACCACGCTTTCACCCAGTGTCGGTTGTGGTTGAGATAGACATTAGCCTCCCCACAACCCCACCACAGGATTAAGCGGTTCGGCAAAATAAGCCCTGACAGAGTGATTCAAGTGTGATTCCTCTGCTCCGCATCAGGGTCACAGTCACTCTGTCAGGGCTTATTTTGGGCTCGCTGTACTGTATCCCATACTTGGTAATGTAGTCACGACCTCCTAAATCCACGCACTTTAAACAAAGATGTGTCTTAAATAAAGAGCCTCCCTGGCTGCAGGGTTTATTTTTCTCGCACACGCCCTTAAAGTGCGATGAAGTGCCATGTCAGATGCGGTGAAAGCTTCCTTACCTGACTCCTGTCTTTGTCCACTTTCTTAAAACACTTATTGAGCGAGAGGTTGTGTCTGACAGAGTTCTTCCACCCAGTCGGGGCGTTGGCGAAATAAGGGAAGTGCTCGAGGATCCAGTTGTAAATGTCCTTGACGGGCAGTCTCTTGGAGGGCGCGTCCTCGATGGCCATAAAGATGAGGCAGCTGAAGGAGTACGGTGGTTTGCAATTGGGGTTGTGCTTGGCGTCATAAGCCAGGTCAGAGGTGGCCGGGGAGGGAGGCGGGTCTTCATCGGGCTCCTGCACGGGGCTCACGCTCCTCAGCACGGGGTCGCCGAAGCTCGTCAACAGGTTCTTGCTCTCGTGTAGCCAGTTGAGGTTGGTCAGCTCCTCGTCCTCAGCGCCCGTCTTCTCCAGCTTGATGGCCGGCACGGGCAGCGCCAGCTCTAGCTCATCGTCTTCGCATAGCGCCCGGGTGATCGAGCCCACCTGGTACAGCTGACTCAAGCCGCTTGCCACGCTCACCCCGGAAGCTTCCGGCTTCTTGCTGGGAGGCATGACCGGACCCATTTAGACCAAGGCTCCTGCAGGGAACAGACAGATACATATTTAAAAATCATTTATTCACCAATATCACTGATTTTGACTCTAAAACACCTTTTACACTTATTGCGGGATGTGTCCCATGTAATGAGCGGACCACTTAGCAATGCTCTCCCAGTCCATCTGTCTTTCTGTCATGATGTCCTGCCAGTGTGTCACATGACCTACACACTCTTATGATGTCACAAAGAGGGGTACCCACAACATGGGACATCCCACCTGCAGGCTTTACACTCTGCTTCTATTGTTTATGTTGCACCTCTGGGTGGCATGGTGGTGTAGTGGTTAGCACATCCACCTTACAGTAAGAAGGTCCTGGGTTCTATTTCCGAGCTCAGGTGCTCGAGGTGGAGTTTGCATGTTTTTTCCTCAGGGTTCTCCGGTTTCCTCCCGCAGTCCACAGACATGCACATTAAGCTAATTGGCTGTTCCAAACTGACCCTAGGCGTGAGAGTGTGTTTGGTTGCAATGGTCTTGCGAGCTGTTCAGGGTGTACCCCACCATCGCTCAGTGTCGGCTGAAATAGGCACCAGCCTTCCTGTGACCCTAGTAGGATTAAGCGGCTTATTGAATGATTATGATGATGATGATGATGCACTTTTGGTTCACAACCCTTTCATTTTGATCTCAGATACTTTCATCTCAGTGGATTTTCACTGAGACAAAAAACAATCCAGTGTGAATTTAATATAAATGTAAACCATTAACAGGATCAGCAAACACAAAACCCCAGAAACTAAATAAATAATTCAACTAAATAATCTCTACATTTACTTCCCTTTTTAAAAAGTTAATAATTAAAACCTGTACATCACTGCTTTTTACATAATTCTATTGATGAAATATTACATCACAACACTCGGGTTTGCAGAAGACCCAAAAAATATATTAAATATCACAATTTTATTAAGCAAACAAGAAATAAACTAATAAGAGAAATAATTAAGTAAATATATTCTCACATCCAAACATTTCATAATAAAGTAAAAAAATGAAGCCTGATTCACACCTATATTAATGTACCATATAATGTTACCCATTACACAGATGTATAACACAGCGGTAGACTCCTAACTCCTTATTGATATACACTATATGACCAAAAGTATGTGCACCCTTGACTAATACGCCTATGTGCTTGTTGAGCAGTATTTATTCCATTTGTTGTTATTTTAAACTTTACTCTTCCACTATATTAGTCTTTCTACTAGATTTAAGGGTGTGTCTGTGGGGATTTGTGTTTATTTATCTACAAGAGCATTAGTGGAGGATGATGTGAGGATGTCTGAGGATGTTTGGGGTGCAGTCATTGTTCCAGTTCATCCCAAAGGTGTTCACTGAGGTTGAGGTAGCAGTTTTTCTTCTTACTTTCCACCTCACCCCATGTTGTTCACGGAGCTCACTTTGCACACTGGGGTGTTGTCATGTGGGAACATGTTTGAGCCTCTTAGTTCTAGTGAATGGAAACTGTAACATTACAGAGTACACATTCTATATAATTATCTGATTCAAATCCATACAGGTGTGAAGGTCAGAGGTGTACATACTTACCTGTCTTCACGTTGTGTATATATTGTGAGAGCTATCCATTAAAATTAAGTAAAATATTTGACTGACCCTGCATCACACAAGTCTGCTTTAACATTTGTATCCATAGTTTTAATCAACAAAACAAGTGTGTGTGTGTGTGTGTGTGTTTTGGGGGTGTGTTTCATGGGGGGAGGTCATTTCAGGGGGTCGGGGCTAACAGAGTGAACACACACACACACAAAATCCTGTATGTTTATTATTGTGGGGACACTCGTGGCTCAGACGACACTCACTGGGAATATAGCCCTAACCCTTTCCCTAAACGTAACTCTCACAACTAAACATCAAACCCCAACTCTAACCCTAACCTAAACCTAATTCTAACCTGAACCCTGAAACCCTCAAAAAGAAATGAGGACCAACCAAAATGTCCTCGCTTCCCAAAAAATATCCTCTCTGCTGGTTAAAAACATATTCCGGTCCTCATTATGTAGCAAGTACAAGTTCACACACACAAACACACACACAGAGAGAGAGAGAGAGAGAGAGAGAGAGAGAGAGAGAGAGAGAGAGAGAGAGAGCGCTGAGGAGATTTATGGATTGATAATAGAGCCACTGCGCATGACTGAGATTCCTGTGTGCTCACATTACAAGGGGGCGGAGTAAACCGACGCTGACTTCCCGTCTGAAGAACTAAACATGGCCTCAGAAACACACACGCAGACATGTATACAGACACGCATACGGAACCTTTCAGTTATGCCACTGAACCTATACACTCAAACAGACATTTATTCATTCATCTTCAGAAAACACAGAGTACGATGCAGAAATACACCCTGGATCATTCCAGAGCACCACCAAACACACTCTCACACACACACACACACACACACACACACACACACACACACACACAAATATTCTCACAAAAAGTCCCATTTAAAGTTGAACAAGTCTCTGAAATACATCAGAGTTTTTCAATTATAAACTTCCAGGAGGCGTCGGCGAGTCCGGACATGCGTTCCTCACGCTAATAATGACACACCGCTGCTCCTACTTTCACTTCTGAAATTAACTGAATAAATTGCTATGCAGGGAATAAAACATCATATACCACACTGTTATTGGAAATCATTAGAAAAGTGAAATTGCTGGGGGGGTTTTTTCTACCCAACATTATTTTCCTCCAACAGCGATTCCCTGGGTTCGAGTGTTTCTGTGAGAAGTTTACAAATTTCCCCATGCTTGGGATGGTTTCCTCCGGGTACTCCGGTTTCCTCCCACAGGCCTAAGACATGCACATTAGGCTAACTATCTGTTCCAAATTGACCCTAGGTGTGAGTCTTTGTGTATGTCAGCCCTGCAATGGTCAGGTGAGCTGTTCGCCCAGTCGCTGAGACAGGCTCCCACCTCTCTGCGACCCTAGTAGGATAAAGTGGTTCGGCAAATGACATGAGATGATCAATCTGATCAATCAGTCTTCTCCAAAATCAGTTTTATACATAAAGAGCTGAAAACAACTGAATGCCCTTCCCTCTCTCTTTTATTATTCTCTCCCTCCTTCCCTCTCATACCTCTTCCTTTCTCATACCTGTGTATAGACAGGTACCCATAGTGTATTTCCAAGCATTTACATTCATGTTTGTTGCTTTTTCGAATGTTAAATAATAAGTGAGATCTTACAGTTTTCAGAATTTGGGTTCTTGATGTCTTGATATCCAGCACCAGCAAACACTGAATCCTATTATTTCTTCTTCTTCTTAACTTTCTATCCAGATTCATGTGGTCACGTTAAATTGCAAGACACGGAAGGTATTCTCCAGACTTTTATCCGTTCTAGGCCAGATAGCAGTGAAACATGGCCCCCTACATAGATATAAAGGGCTCATATTATGAAAACCCAATGATTTATAGTTACAATAATTATACACTAATGAACACAGTTAGAAATAAAGTTTTCCATATTATAATAGCGGAGCTCCCACGCGGCACCAGTGATAAGGAAAAAACAACTAACCATCGAGTTCCTTTTAGAACGTCAAGAAAAACATAGCATACGTCCGTCCGTCTGTCTGTCCCTCCGGTGTACGTGTACACACGGGAACCCTGTGTTATTCTTTAAAAAATTTATATCTTGAAAAAGGAAAAAAACATAAGAAAAAAATGGCGCTCCTGACAGTTATCTCTATTTATAGGTGTCCAAGGCAACTTAAACTGTTTCCAACTTTGATTGTACAAGGCATTCAACTTCAGCCCTAAAGAAAATGAAATAAATAAATAAATAAATAATATCTTGTGTGTATCCCAAATACAGTCTGGAGCGAAAGCAGGAAAAGTTAACACTGGGGTTTTTTTTCACCACCTTTCATTAGCTGCTTTCAGTGTTCATTTGTATCACCTGTCTTCTCAGTGTAATTATCTGATTAACAGTTTCCTTTCATGAGTAGTGTTTTGCTTGGTAAGGGTTTCCTTGCATACCTGTGTCAAACTGTGTGTGTTTTATTCTGTGCAAGTCTGAGTATTTTCAGGTTTCGGTTTTGTTATGAACAAATAATTTTTTTTATTGCTGACTGTCTTTGTCATGCCCATTGTCAGCAGTTGGATACAGACACAGGACAACCTTCTACGTCATGTTCCTTGCCTATGGGGCTCTGCTCAGGAGCTCCGCTATGACTCAATTGAATTTTGAGAAAAATGACATGAAAGTTTTTGCAGTATAAATAAGAAAAACCAGGGATAATGCTCACGATATGATTCAAGGTCATAAGAAAGATGAAGGGACCATTCTGGCACACATAGACCTTATCCACATCTGTCAAAATATGACCGTATCTCATTTTTTTTTTTTTTTTCTGGGGGGTTAGACCACTGTGGCTCTCAGCCCTTCAATTATGGTTTGAAGAACATCATTACCTACACCACAGAATGGAGTTTTGGCAGAGGTATTGACATCACTGGTGTTAAATCATGACCACACCCATGCATGGATTTTCACCAAACTTGGTGGGGACACTACCCTACCTGAGTCCAAGGGATGATTTGATTTTGGAATGTCTAGGGTCAAAGGTGAAGATCAGAGCAGGGCCACAAAGTTTTGGAAATAGACTGCTTAGAACTTAACCATTACAATGGAACACTAATACAAACCCATATATGGAATTTCAGATGAGACAGTTACCTCTGACCTTTACAGACCTTTGAAGTTCAAACCCAAGCCATCTTGTAAATCCTTCGAACAGGAGTTATTTCTATAATTTGTTCATGTCCACGTACTATAGAACATATCTTAATATGAGCATATGGGTAATTAAAACCAGTACCCATATAGGGCCTTGAAGTCTAGGAGTGTCTCTCTAGTTCTAATTGTTTTCTTGCTCCTTCATCAGCAGCAGTGGCTCCGCCTTTACGTGACATCTATAAATCCACGTCCAACTCCAAAAGCCTGTTTTTAATCAGCGTTATCACGAAGATCCTTTTCTACGTGACGCGTCCGATTCCTCAGGGCTGCCGGCAATGGGAATTCAATCAAATCCACAATGACACGATAAGAATACGACAGCAGGAAGAGTCAGTAACCTTCTAAACCCTGTGTGGCAGTGTGACAGTGATCAGCTCAAGCGATCTTAAACACATGCTTCTCTTTTTCTCTTCAGCTGTCTCGTTTTTATCCGTGAATTTATTAATGTGCAGGTTTACAACATGAGATAAAGTGGAATCCAGCGGAAAGACTGCTTCCATTAAAAAAAAAACCTGCCAAGACCCCACAAACACTTCATAAAGAACGTAGTTTCAAACTTCGATTCTCTATTGACATGAAAACACTCAGGCTCGTGTGCTTGTGCTCCTACCCGGAAACTGAGCTGACAGTGGGTTGTTTTTTTTGTTTTTTTTAGATGCTCTTAAGAGCTTTGGCAATACAGAACGCAAAACAAACTTTATTCAGCTTCATTATGGCGAGACTGAAGCGCGAAACACAAACACTGGAATCATTCATGCAAAAAATCAATGCACTGCATTTCCAACGAGGAGCGCTGATGTAGCTTCGCCTGCGGGTGGGGAGCTGCGGTCCCATGAGTCTCTGCACCGAACATTATATTACAACTGACAGGAAAGTAATTTAATTGTGCCGTTGCTATGGCGACGCCGGGCTCTGTTTGGGCTTAATTTACTGCCAACTGCATTCCAAGAGACTTCACGCATCACTCTTGACCAAATTTCACTCTGTGAAGGGGAAGAAAAAGAATGCGCTGATGATGCTTCAGGTTTGATGTGTGTGATAGCTTTTCATGTAGATGCTGTGACACTGTGATGCCGTGTTTGTGTGTGTGTGTGTGTGCGCGTGTGTTTTTGCTGGGTCGGGTGTTAATGTAGGTGATGAGGCTCAACAGGAAATCGAGCCCTGTCATTAGGAAGGGTTGAGACAGCGTGGAGTCAGTTAGGGAGGAAGCAGGATAGTGGCCAGATTACTGCCATTATGAACATCTTTTATTTTCTTCTTGATGGAGTGAGAGATGGAAATAAAAAACCTCACCATGGATCATTCAGACACCACCAGAAGCTCAAGAGCACTAAAAAGACGAGTACTTCAAGAAAGTCTCTTAGCGTGTTAGGATCTCTAATAACACTTTAGCCCGCCTGAGAAAATCGACTCGGTTACTTATCTCGCCTTGGCACACTACAGCGTCGCGAGTATTTCCGATAAATTCACAACGCCGCAATTAACATAAGTGCGATGGTCTCTGCTGCTCTTTGGGTCGATGTTTTATTTGTATGGCTGTGTTTAACCCTTATTGCTAATCACTTTATTCTATTGTCCTGAATTGTGTCATAATACTGACTGATAATACTGCAATTACTGATTTAAAAAAAAAAAAAACACCACCATTTAAAGATGCGGTCTGTGATTTTGAGAATAAATAGCCACACCCACAAAATCCATCCATACACACACACACACACACACACACACACACACACACACACACACACACACACACACACACACACACA
>JBCNYH010000022.1:18636618-18651924 GCA_039654325.1 Tandanus tandanus | reverse complement strand
GTGGCATTAATCCGGATTCGAACTTGCGATCTCCGGGTTGATAGTCGCGCACCTTGTCGATGCGCCACTCGGGAGCAGGAGTAGCCTGAAGGTGTAACGCGAAAACTATCTGCCGCATCGCCATGTTTCCCTGTGTGCATTGTATATTGAAACAGCTGAGAAACTGATTATTAAACAGCACTGACATTCGAGACTGGTACTATAGAAACAATGATGGTTCCACACTTGCAGGAGGTTTTAATAAGTGACACCTAACATACAACATCTGGTTCTAGCTTTATGGACTTTGTTGCAGGTGTGATAAATATAAGGGTGCACTTACTTTTCCATCCGACTGATTATAAACTGTGATTGCACCATCAACATTACTGTTACAGAAAAGTAATCTACTCCTGCTGACCAATCACAATCCAGAATTCAGATCTGTCGTATAAATACAATAAAGCAAAGGAAGGCATTAGTGTACAGGTGTCAAATTCAACAACTCAAACTTAAAAGCTGTCAAACAATATGATTATCGTACATTCTTTGCATCGACCATTACCATGAAACGTAATTCATCATCCTTCCACTAGATGGCAGCAGCCTATTCAAGTAAACTGGTAGTCATTCAGGACTTAAGAAAGATTGCATGCTAGCTTGTCGCTGGTAGCGCAGTCAGAAAATGCAAATGAATAAAAGGGACAAACGCCTAAATAAATCATTTTTCCATGCAAATTTCATGGTTCCCCTTTAAAATAGATGTTCAGAGATTATTCAGCCCTCGATCACCTTTAAATGTAGTGATGTGGCCCTCAGTGAAAATGAGTTGGATTAGTGTGTGTCCTTCTGTTTCCACACGTCGAAACACCAGGATTATATCACTGATGTCGTTCTGTTTAAAAGCCCAACCCACGTCTGACTCAGAATGGATAGAAGAGCAAAATTAAATTCCATCAGAATGATTAAATAACTATAATCAGTGCTCAGAATTGAAAGGAAGTCACTACGTCTGTGTCCAGATGACAGAGAATGCAGCGACGCTGTCTCTCTCTCTCTCTCTCTCTCTCTCTCTCTCTCTCTCTCTCTCTCTCTCTGATCCATGGCAGTGGTGAGTAAGAGTTTCCACAGCTGTAGGTTGGGTTGCGGGAGGTTGGTGTGTGCAGAGATGATTTACGATCAGTCTTTGGATTAATCTGCTAAAGTGTATTTAATCACGCCAGAGACACGTCCACATCCAGCAGTAATCCCTCCATAGCCACCTCACTGTCTCTAAATACAGCAACATGTATGTTTCCCCTCCTCTCTCTGTCTGGCTGTCTGTCTGTCACTTTCTCTCTCTTCTTTTCGCGCTCCGCTCATCTCTGTCTGTCACTCTTCACATCTTTTTCTGTCTCTTTATATCGCTCTCTGTGTCTCTCTCAATTCAGTGCTTCATTGGCATGAATGTTACATGAGACATTATTTCCAAAGCAAATAAATAAATGAAGGAACTGTTTCTATTTCTGTCTGGGTCTCTATATCTATCTGTCTCTCTTCCCCATCCTCTTTCGTCTGCCTCTCCCTCTCCTGTCTCTCTGACAGTCTGTCTCACCCTTTTACTTTCCATGCTTTCCTCTCTCTCAGTGTCCTCCTTATGTCTTACACTGTCTTTCTGTCTCTCTGTATCTCTATCTCCCTGCATCTTTCTCGCCCTTGGTCTATCTGTCTCAAACTTTTTCTCCCTCCTTTTCTCTGTCTGTCTCTCTCTCTTTCTATCTTTCTCTCCATCTCTCTCTCTCTCTCTGTCAGTGTCTTTGTGTGGGTCCTTCTTAATGTCTCTCTCCCTCCCTGTGTCTCATTGTCTGTCTCTTTCCCATGACTTCTTCTGTGTCTTCCTGTCTGTCTATTTCTCTGGCCCTATCTGTCTGTCTCTCTCTTTTTGTCTCCCTGCCTATCTGTTTGTGTCTTTCTCTCCTGCTGTGTCTCTTTCTTCTTCTGCCTTTCTCTCCTTCTGTCTTTCTGTCTGTTTTCCTCTCCCATTGTCTTTCTGTCCGTCTCTCTCTCACTTTCCATGCCTCATTTTTTTATTTTTCTTTCTGTCTCTCTCCACGTCTCTATTACCTCTCTCTCTCTCTCTCTGTCTGTCTCTGATAAATTCCATTCAGGGGATACAGAAGTGGATTGTTGGGAATTGTAATTCCAGGCGGATCTGTGAACGTAATATGATGCGTTATTCGACTCCCTCTCTGACCCCCCGCCCCCTGAGCGCGACGTGTTTTTGAGCGCCGTTTCATTTCTCTCGATCTGAATGAGGTGAGAGGGGACAGGGGCTTAAAGTGAACACAGCTGGGATCTCAATGATGGTTTGGCAGAACGGGGGCTTCCCTTTTTATCTCACTCTGCTTCTCCACACTCCTCAGCTCCCTCTCCACACTCCTTTGATTCCCTCCCAACTACAGCTCAGATCCAGACGCTGTGGGGGCTCTGGAACTCGGATAACTTCCCTACAGTTTCACACTCGTCCTCACAAAACGTGGAACTGCTTTTATATTTATATTTTAATTATTTTTCTGAGGAAATTTGGTTTGGTCAGAGATCAGTCCAGGCTTTAAAGTTGAAGTGAGATGACATCAACCCTGACAACATGCAGTTGGGATCGGGTTTTTATATAAACCATAGGGATTTCATCCATGGATAGTAACATGATCAGGGTGTGAAACAGAGGTCAAGTCAGGCACGGCTAACATGAAATAAAAATCCACGTTTGTGCTTCACCTTAATGCATCCAGTGTTACTGGGCACATTTCCTCGTCTCTGAGACGTTACAGTTCTTTCTTCAGTTACAAACATTCACAGGGGCTTGCTTTGCTGCTCATGCTGTGTATTTGCAAACTAATAAAAACCACACAGATTAAAAGTTGTTGTTCAACAAGCAAAAGTTAAGTGTATTTATTGTTGAGGTCAATTTTTCCATAACCGCTTATATAAGTAACCCTGGGTTTACACTTGGGCACGATGTCCGCGATTTCCATGATTTAAGAGAATCGCGAGAAGCGTGGCGGTGGCCGTGGGATCAAATTGCGATGATCTTGAGGGACTTTGGTGGATTCGTGATGATCTTGAGGGACTTTGGTGGATTCGTGATGATTGTGCTGATCGTGGCAAAATTTCTGACTGTCATTATTACAATTTGTCGTGATAGAACGTAGGAAGCGCGGTAGAGCTTAACAGACCTTAACGCACCATCGTAGCGGATCTTGATAAACTTGGCAACACGATTCCTTTAAGTTTGATCTCTTGGATGTGATCTGCCCCTCTTTTTGTACCCTAATTATGCTTTAAGTGCAGTCATAAATCGTGGACCCGAACCCAGAGTTATTTAAGATTTATGTAAGGAGTCTCCGGTGTCAGAGCATTGGAACAGTCTGAGCTAAAGCTGTAACATTAAATGTAACTGTAAATGGGTTTGGATTAGCAATTGGTGCAACTGCTGACAAACTGCTGATGTATAAAATGAATAAACCACTTGAGAATGCACTGATATACTGTAGGTAAATAATTATCACGGTGGTGAGAGTAACTCTACTTCATAACAGCCCTCCCTCAGGTGTGTTATTCCTTACTAATAGGATTAAGGGATGATGTACAGCGAGCCGGTAATTAGTGTGAATAAACCCTGACAGAGTGATGGGGACTTGCAGTGGAGGGGTCTTGAATCACTCTGAAGGGGTTTATTACACGGTAACTTTGAGACAAAATATTTATACAAAAATGACGCTCTCCATAGCGACGTTCTGTTATACTTAAAGGGGCAGTGTCATGGTTATTTGAAGAAAATAGCCGAAATAACATCAGTGGTGTTATCAAACAAGATATAGTCATTCATACAGATAGAAATTTGTTTTACAAAGGACACTAGACATGAATTGGGTTCATATATTAAGTTTGGTAGAGGTTTGCGATGCGTTCTCAATCTTTGAAAACTGGTCAGACCAACAAGTTTTCAAAAAAAATCTATGTAGCAACCCATTTCCATTCGCTCCATCTTGGGCTGAGAAACTCTCGACTCCCTTTGATTTGCAAGCTGAAAAGCTATTTAACAAATATAATTGAAAATTCATGACTTTTTGGCAGCTGAATTTGGGTAAAAAATATGCCGCAACTCCTTTAACAACAGGGTGTAATAAATAAACTTGATCAGAATCGAATAATTAAATGAGCCGTGCATTATAGGGAGTTTAAAGTAAGGTAATATCAGCTAACACACTAGTGAAGGCTGACTGATAAATGTGGAAAAGAAACTAGCAACTAATGAGCTACAAAGCTAATTTTATTCCCAGCAGGTTGGCATTTCTAATCTTCAGGACATGAAGCACTGAACAACCTGACCATGTGGACGCAGAACGTCTGGCCACGTCTTTGAACGTTTTAATAAGCTCCTCTAATCTCGCTTGCTAACCTCGTGAACCTGCGCAAAGCTGTCACGGATTAAGACGACGAGATCCGGAAATCACACGGATACCGTAAAGCAGATTAAAGTGAGTGTTACACCTTAGAGCTGAGGGTTCATTACGGCTGAGACCAAGACGTGATAAAGTATGTAACAGCGTGAATGTTCCCCTTAGACGCCATTAAGCTCCATTACGGCTCGTTTGTGCTGTTTGAGATGCAGGTTCATATCTCTGCTTCTCTTCCCAGCTCGCTGTTGCCTAGGAGTAGAGGTGCAGGCTGGCTGCCGCGGCAACTGTGTCACCACAGTTACCCAGAGGGGGCCCGGGCGTCCGTTTCCATAGCAACGTCGGCGGCTGGGTCGGGGTGACAAGCTTCGTTAATTCTTTCGCCCGTGAACCCCAGGGGAGCTCCACCATTTGTCCTCATTCCCACTGCTCTTTGACAGCGTATTAAGAGTATTATTTTTGCACCGAGGTTTGAGTTATTACCCCCATTTTTCCCCCTCGTTCTGCCATCATTTATCGAGGGTATGTGGCATAAAGTGGTACAAATTGAAGAAAAACTGTCGGAGGAACGCCGTAATGGTTTTCTCCTGCCTGCAGATTGTCGGATTTCATGCAAAATCGCTGTATGTTTCTGTTTCTCATGCTCTCTGCGGCAGATTATCCCATCCCCAAGGCTAAATACTGAGCAGCAAGGTTAGGTCACACTCTCTATAAAATAACACATGACCTCTGCACGGCCTTCACTAGGTGTCCTTGTCCGCTTCAGGCACACGATAACTGTCCAGTGTTAACACACCGTGTAAAGCCAGAGGCGGTATGGACATAAGGGACGATATAGACTCTGTAAGCTCAGGATGAGAGGGACAGCACTGGTATAAAGGACACAAGGGGTGTGTGTGTGTGTGTGTGTTAGTAGCTCTGCAGGATAATAGATCAAGTGCTGGGTCCAGCATCTACTCTAGAGCTTCTTCACACAACACTGATCCAGGAAAATGATCAACATCGGGGTGATTTGATGCACAGATGCACAGTGACGTTCCACAGAAAATCTCATTTAATCTCAAATAAGAAAATCTTATTTAGTAAGGAGCGGCACAGACATAGCCTGAAACTGGAGACTCCTTCCCCAAGTCTTAAATAACACTTGAGGAGAAAGTTGACTAATCTCGATTATATCAGTTTATTCTGGTTTTGTCAACAAAACATGCTAACCTTTCACCCCACTGACTTTCATCAGAGCATGAAACAAAATGGAGGACATGGCTTTTATAGGCAAGAGTCTACAGGTGATTGGTTCAGTCACATGGTGTTTAACTTCAAGCCTCCTTGCTCGCTTTCTTTAGTCGTTGTCTTTGGCCTACTGGTCAGCTGACTCTATCCCGAACATGGTCAGCCTCCACTGCTGTCTGTCTGTGGCGATAAGTGTGATGATGGAGTCGTAGAAGCGAGCCCATTTTGCGGAACTATAGATGTTCTTTAGTTCCTCTAGATCCTTTAGGCACTGCCTTCACCATGTTTTCTTTGAGGCATACATCAGCAATTAGGAAGAATTGGTGTTCTCAGAAAACCTTATGATTACACACGTTTATTTTTGTTAATCTGTTTATAACTGTATGACATGCCATTGTACAATTGCCGTGTGTGGTTGTGTGGTTACTATCAGAATAAAAATGCATCACAACGAGTGCTTGAATATAAACCTGTGAATTGTAGGTGCATTACTGGCCGAGCTTCTGACTTCTGACCAATCACAGTGCAGAAACAGCTATATGATGTTTGTAGAAACAGATGATAGTTTGCTGGGTTTTAAGTGTGGAAACATTTTAAAACACACACACTTTTCATCATTTCTGTCCTGTAACAAATCCAACCCTGTGGGTTTTTATCTTTGTAGTAAACGAGCTCTCTGATTGGGAGATTGAGACAAGCTCGCCCAAGCAGCCGGACCGGGCTAAGCTCTAACATTTCGCTGAAGGTCAGTGAGCAAAGTGTGATGTGAAATCCAACAGCTTTATCATTTTATTTCCCAGAGTAAAAGCCTGACTGCTTCCCCTGAACGCCGCTGCTCGGCTAGCACACGGCTAATACACCTAGCCAGCCGTGCATGAAAACGGAAACTAATGTAATCCCAGGTTGCAGAGGTGAGGCCAAGACTGTCTCTAGGAAAGACGCCAAAGTGTGTGTGTGTGTGTGTGTGTTTTTTTTTAAGAAGCTCAAACACTGAGGTGGGATGGTGCTGTGAGGATACGCGGTTCAGGGCCTCTGGAGAGCACCCAGGGGATGCAGAATGAAATTTGGCTGGGGATCAGCAGTGAGGAAAACCCGGTTAGGAGCCGAATCCACGGTTACACTCCCTTGAGGGAAGAAAGGACACTTAATGAAAATGAAGACACTGCTCTTAACTCACTCGATTCATCAGTGTGTGAATGGGACTCGAGATGGTAGATTTCTGAATGAACGATTATAAAGCGCTTATCACATGTTCTTCGTCTCTCAAGGTTCTCCTTTCTTTCTTTGTTAGAGCAGGTGAGTGCGGGACAGCTGTGCTTCCTCTAACAAGACATTTAAATGAGCACGCAGTGTCCGCATATGACAGGTTTCCTTACTAAACTGCACAACACAATTAATAGTGCTGCACACGGGTTCCGTGTCGTCTCCGCTGCACTGCGGGAGATAATTCAACGACGCCATGAGAGGCATTCCTAACATCGCAAAAAATGAGTGAGAAAGCGTGAATCGCTTCTGCATTTCTGCTATGTAGCTACAATGGTGATGGAATGAGTCTTCGTTATTCCATCAGTTAATAAATGAGTAGAACACTAACAGAAGTTTGCTAAACGATTTCTTTAGCCTGATGCTAAAGCGAGCCGATTTTTATGAATGCCATGCCATGTCCATGTCCGGGCGACATGGTGGCGAAGTGGTTAGAATGTCTGCCTCATTCAGGAAGGTCCTGGGTTTAAGTCCCAGACTCAGCAAGGGCGTACTGTTCAAGATGTAACCTTCCTTTGCCCAGTGCCGGCTGAGGTAGCCTCCAGCCCTCCCGCAACCCTAGTAGGATTAACCACCTAAGACCCAAACAGTAATGTTGTGTGTCTTGTCATTTCTCTGCACCGCTTCTCTTCCTTACCACCTGATAACTATTAAACTTGATCAACATCTTCAAACAGGAAGAAGCTCGCCAAAAGAGTAACCCCCAATGGCCCTCATATGAGAACTGTGCAAGGACATACACACAAGGTAGTTGTAAGAAAATATGAGGACAGTGGGGTCTCAAAAGGATATGGATTCTGCAAATGAGTGAGTGAGTGTCCATGACCATGTAAAGATTTTTTTCTTCCAATCAAATTTGGTTTGTAGTAAGAATAGAGTTAAGCGTTTCACGGTTTTATTAATCCACAGTTACAGTGTGACTCACATGGTGAATTCTACGTACTTTTCAGGCCAGATTAGCTAAACGGGGCAAATTAGCATGAAACGGCATAAAAATCGATGGAAGTGGCTAATCCTCAGGGTGATTTACTAAACTTACAGACGCATTCAAATCATTTTAATAACACAATCCACCAAGAACTTATAAGAACAAAGTAGTGTAGGGTCACCAACAGGTACAGAATAATGTGCTTCGGCTAATCGATATATTCTGCAACATCAAAATAAATTAACACAAGTGGAGAAAATCCTCTCCCTTCCACCATGCTGTTCTGGTGTTGAATAAGTGCAGTTTGCAGTAGACTGACTACCACAAAACTGCAATCAATCAATCAATCACAAATTTTGAAATCTAAAAGGTAAACTCAAATATATATGTGATGAGGTCAGCCACAAAATAACTCCGCCCACACCATTCCATCACTAACTTTTCATCTTGCGTCCTTGGTCAATCCCACCAATAGCTTTTAATAATAGAAGAGAGAGGGTTTGTGTTGATGGAAACAGTTAGTAAACCAGGCATTTCTACTTAGTGACCCATAATGTTGGTGATTATATGATTCTTCACCACCAAACCAGTGAGAAACTGAAGGAGGGTATTTTGAGATATAGCAAATTAGTGCATTGTTTTCTATAAATTTCTGCCATATATGAACCACAAACCTGTATTTATGGGGCAAATCTTGAGTCTACACTGCATGATGTTCGGGTACTATCGAATCGTACTATCGGGGGCAGCCGTGACCTAATGGTTAGAGAAGTGGATTTGGGACCAAAAGGTTGCTGGTTCAATTCCCAAACCAGCAGGAAAATGTGTGGTGGGGAGGGGGGAGCGAGCAGCCCATTCCTTTTTGAGTCCCGGGTTCAGGCGTTACTGTGTGGGCGTTCCCGTGTGGGCGTTCCTATGCCCTCCCTGTGCTTGCACAGGTTTCCTCTGGGTGCTCCAGTTTCTTCACACAGTTCAAAGACATGCACATTTGGTTAACTGGCTTTCAAAAATTCCTCCTAGGTGTGGATGTGAGTGTGAACCGTTGTGTGTGCTGCCCTGCAATGGTCTGGCAAGCTATACAGGTTGTGTACCCCGCCTTGTGTTTGCTGAGACAGGCTCCAGCCTCCCTGCAATCCTAATAGTAACATTTAGTGGTTTGGCAAATGAGTCAGATGAGAATTTAAAATGCAATACAGTGCACCACACACATCCAAGACTATGTATTCTATAAATACACCGTATATACGTAATGAGCGTACAAACAAACACGCTAAAAATATCACGCCGGCATCAAGATAAAAACTTTTGCCAAAGTTGAGATTCATTAATTTCCCTGTTTGCATGATTCATTTGTGTCCTGTTGCTGGTGTGTAACATCAACAGATTAACCAATCGGATTACAGCTCCAGCAAGAAAATCCAACATGGATGCTACAGTGCCGGTAGGAAAAAAAAAAAAAAAAGAAGAAAAAAAAAACCCAGTGAGAACATCTGAGATTTACGACGTGTCACATCAGAGCTATTTGAACTCGAGGCAATAAATCAATCGAAGCTAATTATCTAGCACAATTTATATGCAGTGTTGGTATGTTTACTGAATGTGTTGCTAAGTTGTTGTTTTTTTCCACATTCGTAGAAAATTCATTCCGATCTGCCAGTGGAAAAAAAAGAAACCCAAACAAGTAGAACTCAATGCTAACAGGTTCGACATGAGGGACTTCCACCAACAAACTTCGTCCCTCACTAATTTAAACACCTCAAAAAGTCTTAAATGTACTTCAATTTAGACATCCAACCTCGCTGTGACCTCTGGATAATTTCCAAACTTCAATCACTTCATGTGCTGATTAATATGAGAACGCCATAGAAAGCCTTCAAACAGTAAATCAATCATTCTGGAGATATCACACTATCAAGACTCTCAGACAGAGGCACAGATGGATAAAAACATTGCAGAGTAAATAGATGGATAAATATTTACTTTATTGCTATTTAATGTCCATGTGATGCTCTTTGCTTAAGAAGCAAAACAATTTCAAGTTCAAAACAGATATAAGAGCAGAGCTACGACGCACAACTTCAAGACAAAACATAAGCTAGTAAATATATATAATTTTTTTTTTTTTTATTTTTTTTAAATCAGACCTTATGAATGAATCAATGTGTTATGTATTTGGATGTTACATGCTGCCAGTATATTTAGCTGTATCATTTTTGTTACTTAAAAAGGAGATCACATCTCCGGTGGCCGGGAGCCCATGAAAGCTGATTGGCTGAGCTATCGGGAGACACACAGAGACACTCTGCTTCCTATTGCTTACAAGCAACACCAGACAACCATGGGCATCTGTGAGCTCACACATACGAGGGGGTGTAACACTTTCCTCTGAGCTTAATACGCCACTTTTGACTCCGCAAGATGCAGTCGGCTGGCATCACGTGCCTTGGAGGACGCATGTGCTCACCTTCACCCTCCATGTTTGGTAGCTGTTTTGTGATATGGAACCTCTGCGTGAAGTGGGACTACCCCACCACCGATATTACAAAGAAAATTGGTGATTTTTTTTTTTTATATATAAAAATGTGCTCTAGAAATATATATATAAAAATACATCTCAAAAATGTTAAATAAGTGCTGGAGTTGCAGCCTTCCGTCTAGGTCTCGGATGCATCCTGGCCGAGTCAATGAAGGGAAATGCGCTGTTTCTTTACGAGCGTGAATGATGTATATAAAGTATAGTAAGAGCGGTCTTACTGCTCCGAAGTGTGGCCATAAAGACACTGGCTCAGTGATAAGCCTCCCCCAGTGGAGACCGATGCTATCACGTGGAGCAGGGAGACATGATGTAAGGGAGGGTCGGAGAGAAGTGAAAGCAAGGCAGAGAGAGGTATGGTGAGAGAGGTGATTGTACGTTCCTGTGCTCACGAAGCATGACATGTGGAGCTGATTCGGTGCTCGGTGCGCGGGGAGAAATCCGGCGAGATGAGCTTGCCGAGTGGAGTCTTAATCTTTAATCAGTGCTGCTGGATCAGTAGCGCTTGTTCACGCACCACTGATAATGCCACCTCCTGTCCTGCCGTATCTACCGCTGTGTCCTCTGCTAATCACACACACACACACACACACACACACACACACACACACACACACACACACACGACTCCCATCTTCCTATAATAATCACTCTGCCCTTCTTACACATAAACCACATCTTTAAGAGGTTGAAAATCATCTTGGCGAGCTAAAAGCCTGTTCATCAGCCAGCTGTCCTGTAATCCCAGTGATAGAACTAAACAAATCTCAAGGTCTGGCCGTACCGCTGCTTTTAAAACCACACACAAAGCCAAGCGACCTTAGTTCCCCGAGCTATGATAGTGGGTGAGAATGAAATATTGTTGGTGAACTAATGCTAGAGACGGCATTTAAACATTTCGATTCATTCATCCAGATCTGTAACTGAATGGATCCTCTCTCTCTCTCTCTCTCTCTCTCTCTCACACACACAGTTCTGTATCTATTATAAATTAAAGCTGGCTTGATTGAGAGACCTGAGACCAAAGGAGTGCGTGTGTGAGTGCGTGTGTGTGTGTGTGTGTGTGTGTGTTGGTGTTTGAATAAAGAAAATTGGTGGCTCTATTCTGGTTAATAAGGACACCAATATAACTACTTCCTGCATCACACTTACATTACACATAAATCTCTCTCTCTCTCTCTCACACACACACACACACAGGAGGAGTGCGTAATTAAAATGCTATTCATTGATTTTGATTAGCAGATACGGCTAAATGGTTGCAAATGAGTTCCTCGGAAACGGACCAGCATACACGCATAGGTGAACACGATTGAACTGTAAATACTTATGTCAACAGTTTTTCACGTGCAAATTGCATGCAAATGCCGCCGTGTCGTGCATGGTGGAGGTTCGCCGGGTGGAAATGCCACTGAACTTCACTAATAAGCAAAAACATGAGCACGACAGGTTTCCTGGACCTACCAGCGCAGTGCAACGATGCCTCTAACTTTGCTTCGGTGCAAAAGAAAACTATGGTTCAGAACACTGCTTATAGCATCAGTGTCACAGTGTTGATTTCTTAACATATGAATACGTTAAAGATACATATCAATGCTTTATAACAGTTTATAAACACAACAAATAAAAATGTTCATTAACATGAGTGCTGTTGACTAACACTTATAACAGTGTTATAAATGTTTAAGAACATAAAGATGTCTCAAAAACACCTTATCCCTATAACATACTCAAATATAAAAGTAATACATGCTTACTGTCTCTATTTGTTTGTCAAAATCTGAAAAAAGAACCACGATTTATTCATTTATTTACCAGCTACAGAAAGACGGCACAGAGTTGAAACACGTTCTCATTAGAGAAACTCTGTTTTAAGAGACTTTTTAAGCTCTTACATTTTGCCGATTCTGGGCGAAGGAGGGGTAAACCCTGAACAGCTCACCAGTTCACACTCACACCTAAGTGCAATTTGGAACTCCAAATGAGCCTAATGGGCATGTCTTTGGACTGTGGGAGGAAACCGGAATACCAGGAGAAAATCCATGCAAGCCTGGGGAGAACGTGTAAACTCCACACAGAAACGCCCTCGTCGAGCCCGGGACTCAAACCCATGACCTTCTTGCTCTGAGGTGGACATGCGAAGCACTACCCTACCATGCGCCCTAGGAAACAAACACCACCCTTTAGACTACAGACAATATCCAAATATTATGGATAACCTCATTTGTGAATACATTCGCATGCAAAAATCAGCTTCTGTGTGATACTCAATATAGATTCCATGAGAGCTACAGTAGGCATGCATTCGTTACTCAACGGCGGAACAATGCACTTGACTCCCAGCAAGAAATCAAAGTTCTTGCCCTCGTTATTAAATTGCAGCTGTAGTGAATTAGTTTTGTTAGCCTTTTAAAATGATCACGTATGACATCAGCGGTTCCTTCCAGTCATCAGTCCTTGCCCCTTGTCAAAGTACGCACGAGTGCTGCGACACTGGACATGCCCAGAGACATGCTGCCTTTCTGATTGGCTGTTCCAGCCTGGTAGTGACGCAAACACGTTGGATTGGCTGGGCTAGGTGACTGACCCCATGCATCATAACACATTACCGGCCAGTGCTGAGCTGCATAAACAACAAGCGCAGAAGAAAACATTTCTTTTTGTTCATAAACCAACTGATGTCAGGAAAGCAGAGTTGGCAAACCATTAGCTGCATAAGCCATTTTGGATTTACTGTCACACTCGCCTCTGGCAGCGTATTCATCCTCAGAGTCACTAGAATGTAACGTCTCACTGTCTCCACAAGACTCCTCCCTCTAGTTCAAATAGGTAACCAATTACACCCATTTCCTCAAAATTGCTCGCCATAGTTGCTTCTAAAATACGTTTTTTTTAATCAACTAAAATATTTACTTTGTCCTGAACAACCACGCCCAACATCACTTCCCGGGAAAAAAAGACTGCTAACCATTGTATTGGCCCCCGCTAGTAATCCACAGGATAAATTTACCCAGTATTGTGCTTTTTATGGTAATTTATGTTAAGATAAGCATCTGTATCGCTTAAACGTATTACATACACATGAATTATGCTGTAAGGATGATCAATACCGGGACTCTTTAAGAAGGCGTTTGATCAAGTATGGCATTGCGGCCCCGTGACAAAACTTGCATCATTTGGTATCCAGGGGGACTTGTATAATTTGGTTTGATCATTACTGTCCAATAGAGAGCACTCCGTTGTAGTAGATGGCTTCTCTTCCTCAAGAAGGCCAAAATTGACAGGGGTTCCCCATGGACGTGTTCTTGGCCCTCTGCTCTTTTTAATGTACATGTATGACCATGCTTTCACCTTTACAATGACCTCCAGCTGTTTACAGATGATTCAATGCTTCATGTCATTAAAAAAGCATCCTGAAAAAAGAGCCACTTGTGCTGACAGTCTTGAGAGAGATCTGAAAAGTGGGCCTCGGACTGAAGCATCATATTCACCGTAAGCAAAACTAAAGAGATGATTATCGGCAGGAAGAGGAATCAGAAACACTCTCATCTTTATGAACAGTGAGCTAAAACGAACATGGAATATAACTCTTCCCGGTGTTACCATTACCAGATCATTGTCGTGAACTTCTAATGTCACATGACCTGCTAGAAGATCATACATTCTTGGGCGGACCAGAAATCATCTTCCTCTCCAAGTGCGTATCGCCATCTATAAGCCATACATTCGGCCTCTCGTGGAGTCAGACAGGCTTCATCACGGCACTCAGACTGTAAAAAAAAAACAACACCACCGCTCTGCCTTCTGAAAACTGAGGATCCCTTTAGAGCGTGCATCCTTCCTTTGGAGCACAGGAGGAAAGCTGCATCTCTGTGCACCTTCTACCGCCACTTCTAGCGACCATCCATCGAGCTGACAACAATCCTCCCACCTAGAATAGCCTCTGTCAGAGTGACTTGCTCCTCAACCAGATACCACCCTTTCGTTGTCTACATTCCAAAGTCAAACTCTCCATCTGTCCTCATACACTCCAAGGACAAGCTTCCTTCCTGTATACACCCCCCCCCCCCACCCCCACCCCAGATATTACCCAAAAGTAGCAGGAAACCCATATTTAATGACTAAATTGTAAATATTGTATTTTAATTACATGAATGTAGTTTATTTATTGAGGCTACTATACAGCTGCTTTTCATAATTTTTATGGCATTAATAAGCCCTAAATTGATTAATAATAATTAAAAAAAAAAGATGAAGACCTGAGACATACTCCTCACTTAAAGCAAGCCTTAATCAGTGCAAGATGTTTATACGCTCCTGTCTCTGTGCCATACCATCCCACAGTCCTCCGACACAGTTACCTAGCAACACTGAAGCTTGGTCTCCGGCTGAGGGCCAACGCTGTGCAGCTGGGGAGTTTTTATCATCACCGGCTACTTTTATTTGATCCGGACAGATTAATCAGCTATAAGCCGTGCTAAACTTACCAAATCCCCCCCCCCCCCAACACACACACACACACCAAAGTTGTTGTGGACAGGGACAACAAGACACCGCTCTCTTGGGAGCCTCCATGTTGCAAGTCTTTCCTTTTGTCTTTTTTTTTGTCCAGGCAAAGGATGTGTCTGGGATCGCCTGAGGTTGCCAGCTGCTGTCCCAGCCAAGTGAGGGCTGATTTTAGAGGGGATAAGAGCTCTGGACTTGGCATGGCGAGATGAGCTGCTCGGAAACTAATTGCAGACAGTAATCTGTACTGATTACTGGTGGAGGAGACGCCAGGTGTGCATGCTCACTCACTCAAACACACACACCTTATCGTAGTCCGACACAGCTGCAGAATGACCAGACAAACAAAGGCATGAGATGGGGGGGGGGGGGGGGGGGGGGGGGGGGGGGAGGGGGGGGGGGGGGGGGGGGGGGGGGGGGGGGGGGGG
>JBCNYH010000022.1:18544728-18585857 GCA_039654325.1 Tandanus tandanus | reverse complement strand
ACACACACACACACACACACACACACACACACACACACACACACACACACACACACACACACACACATACACACTGTATATACAGCTGATTCTTCAGGCTGTGCCAATCATAATTTTGATGACTGTCACCATGCTGGACTCTTTAAATTATTCTATGAAAATCTAATTATTCCGTCATATTTTAATATTTTGGTTAATTATATTAATATAAGGCTGATATTGTCAGGTCAGCACTAAACTCAGAGCTCCTGAACTACGCTTCCAGCCATATAACATGGACGCCATAGACTACAACTATCACACACTATCATGTTCTCAATTATCAGACTTTTGATCATACATACCTGTGTACCTTGTGACCTAAATACCAGTCTTATAGCTCATTTATGCACAACATTAAAGACAGATATGGATACACACAGAGCCACCTATCTGTGCGCTGCTTTAATTTTATCTGTATTTGTGCATGTTTTTGGAAAGCTTTAGAGCCAACCATTCAAGAGAATGATTAAAAAAAATGTAAATAATAGTGGAACTCATTGCAGAAAGGTTATACAAGTTTGTAGGAAGTTATAAACACTGCATAAAGGCATTGACAAATTCTTCATTCTGATAATAAGAAGTTGGTGTTCAAAGTGTTCATAGACTTGCAAGTTGAACATATACAATGCTTAGAGATTCGATTCGACTCGACATATCCTTAAATTCCCTCCTGATAAGCAAACCATAAATGTGTTTGTCCCATCTGTACAAGAAACAGTTCATGATAATCCTGTGGGAATTTGGAGTTTTTCATTAGAAAGCATTTGTATTCTGTGTCATCACACACAGGAAAAATGGAACCTGAGAAAAAAAAAGAGAAGCAGGAGTGCCAGGCTTCTTAAAGCACGCAGGATTCCTGCTGGGATGAGAACCAGGAGCGGGGGGGGGAATGCTGGGCAATGTGTCCTCAGCAAAAATGTGTTGCACAGCCCTAACTGAGATAAATATTGTTTGGGCAATGTGTTGCTCTCTTTCTGTGTGCCAGAATTCCCTTCGGGAGGACACAGCGGTCTTCCCAGGAGAATAAGCCAGGTAATGACATCATCAGTGTGCACCAGAGGCACAGCTATATTAATCTGAGTACTGCTTGCCTGTTTTTCCCCTTTTCTGCTTTTTTTTTAAAGGGAGCAGTGGGAAAAGAGGCATGGCAGAATTCAAGCACTACTCTGTCATTGTCAGAGGAAGCACACTTAGCTCCCATACTGACACTGCAGAAATGCTGCTTGGCCAGTTCCACTTCTTTCACCTTTCTGTGCTAACAGTGCGTGTACTATGCGGAGTGTTAGGGGTTGGAGCCGAACTATGCTCTGAGACATTAAATCTTCAACATCAGTAACAGAAAAACTAATACACAACATCTGGTTTTGGAATGTGTTTGAATATTCTGACCTTGGGACATGGGAATTTGGGTTTGTGACTTTTCTCTTAACAGTAAATTCAAGGTGTTCATACTGTATTGAAGAGGAATCAAACCAAAACAAGCTTGCATACATTGAATATGTTTTTGCACATGTCAATGCGATATTGTAATCAGTCTTTTTCATGAAGAAAAAAAAAAAAACAGTAATAAATCCTCACACACCATTGTACTGTGAAAAGTGACACGTGACTCACATGGAAGAAACTGTGAACACAGAAGTGTTGTACATTTAAATGAGCTATATACCATAGGATCACATACAAGCAGATGCTTGTCTGATGTATGTAAACGTAATGTAGTATTATGTGCAGATGTGCTTAGCTCTATTTAATTCAGAAGTTTACTATTTTATATCAAATTTTTTAGTTTAATATCTGTATATTGTTATTTTTGCTATTATTTTGCCTTATTGAAACTGATGCGTCCCAGCCTATTCTTGCAATTTCACAAATCGTGAGAGTGAAACGGACTACAAATGGCGGCATTGTCAAACAGGCTAATGCGAACTATTGAATGGATTTAGAGGGTAGCAACTTTCGAAAATGTAAGTAGAAACCACTAATGATGAAAATATGTTCTAAACATTTTCAGCGTAACAGGAGTGTTTGGAAGGCTTTCCTTTCATTTTTTTATATAAATGCATGGATTTATTCAATACTAATTAAATATACTTAATTAAGGAATTGAACACATTTTACATAACTGCACATGATCACAGTAAGCTAATGACTATCTAATGCAACGAACCTCACTTTAATGCAGTTTGATGACACTGTGGTAGCTGTGTCTTTAAATTTCAGAAGCTGCCGGTTACCCGCTTTCTTGTTCATAATAAATTGTAAAGGCACTGATTTACTAAGAAGAAATATACCAGGGTTTTGGACCAGAAAACTTCACACAGGCTGAATACTAATGACATAATCCCAGAAAATGTCAAATATAAAAAAGTCACAAACTTAAAATATTCATATATATCACTTATGCTCTTTGGTGTCTAAGCCATTTTTGGCAGATTTTCCCCCTTATTTTTGGACCAAATCATGTCTCTGTATCAGTATATATATATATACACCTACATCAGTTTGCCGCAGCTCTATATTTTACTTAAGTGAAAATGCTAATTTATTTATGCTGGTGCATAATTGTTTTAATGGAGTGTAGAAGGCCCATGTTTTTTCCGTCAAGACCGAATATAAAGACTGATTGGTTTATAGATCTTATCTGAGGTATTACGAGTGTCTGCTAGTTAAGAGTCATTTTGTTACTGAATTTGAGATAAATTTCTCTACAAAAAAATCTGAAAATCTGAGCTGCAATGCTCTGTAAAACCCTGTCAGGTTTCAAAAGGCATGGGTCTCCGCTGCAGTGCAGAATGCAATTTAGAGCAAGTCTCTACACCAAATAACACTTGGGTTATTAAAGTAATGTAAGAGGATGCATTTTATTATTCTGTAGCCACAGTCTATTCTATAGGCTTTTAATTTACACACGCAATCTCTGTTCCTAAAGTGTTTTCCCGGCTGCAGTAAATCATGCTGCAGGTGCTCTAGTGGTACATCTGCACTGACTCCACCCTGTAACAAATTGCATATCCAGGTAAGATTGAATCCTCTGTTACTTACTACACATCTCATCATGTGACCCTCATTGTCTTTTCACTACAGTGTTTTGATCTTGCCAAGGGCGCTCATGTGCAAATTAACTTGTTCTGTAGCTGAATGAATCACAGACACTTACTGATTGGATGCATTTCTCCGGCTCATTATGGAAAATTAAAATGGTGGGAGGTTTGTTGGGTTTTGCATATGGCAGTATGGCATGGGGACCACACGGGCAATCTGAGACGCTCAGTATCTCACAGATGAAACCATTCCACTCCGGCAGACTGGGAGCCTGTGGGAGAGCAATCGCACCACTCAGCCGTGCTCTGATTGTGTCTTAATTGGGAGGCTTCATGACTCTCATAGTGCATCTTCTTTTCGCTTCACCCCTCCCTCTCTCACTGCCTCCCTCCGTCCATTCTGCCAGGAGAAGGAGTGTGAGCTGCAGTCACCGTCTTCTCACCGCTGATCGATGGAGAGCCGCCTCGCCACAGGAGAGATGTTACGGCTACAGCCTCTTTTTTTAGATTAACTAAATCTCTTCTGTTAAAAAGCCTAGCGCAGTGCTGTCATGGCAACCTCTGGAAGCATCAATGGGAGTTGTGAAATGTGCAGCAGAAACGTCTTTGCTGCCTGTAGCCTCCAGACGTGATATTGATGCTGTTGTAATGGTTGGCTGGCTTTCACCTGCCCATGCTACCTGCTGAGCCTACAAACGAGTCGCGTTACACCACGAGTGGCTAAACATCTAACCCCAGAGCATATACGCACTATCCTGCTTAAACACACATACACACACCATCACAAATCTGCTGGTATGTTTTGTTCACTTCAAACAGAAGTGAGCCAGTTGAGGGTAAGCATGATTGTTACATACGGATTTCAAACAGAGCTACAATATCACACATCCTGTAAGGTGTTTGCATGTGACCTCAGCATGTTGTTGGTTTAAGTATTTCAGAAACTGCTGGGACTTTCTTGCACAATGGTATTGAGAGTTTGTGCAGAAAAAAAACATCCAGCAGGAACATGGAAGAGAATGGTTCATGGTCATACGAAGGCAACAGTAACTCAATTAGCCACTCTTTAAGTCTGTGTTGAACTGAAAAATATATCACAATGCACAGTCACTGATGCATTACAAAAGCACAGGATCTTATCAGATACACTCCTATATGCCAAGAACTGGACAGTCAAAATCTTTGCCCATGTGCTTGCCTAACGATATGTTCTATAGCAGGGGTTAAAATCCCTGGCCGTAGAGGACCCACTGCCTTGCACTTTTTAGTGTTTTTCTTGTACGCAACTCCTGATGTAACTAATTAAATAATGAATGGCTCTTAAAGACTTGAAGTGGGTATGATAGAGCAGGTAATGCACTAAAATATGCAGGACTGGGGGTCATGGCCAAAATTAGCGATAAAACTCTCTTGTTTGAAGGATTTACTAAATGGCTGTGGTTTGACCTTTGAAGGTCTTTCAAGGTCAAAGGTAACATTCATTTATGTCCATATATGGTTTCCTATTGGTGTTTCATGGTAACGGCATGTCCGTTGGCACTCGATTTGAAGTTATAAGCACTCAATCTTCAAAACTTTGTGACCTTGCTCTGACCTTCGTCACTGACCTTGACATTCCAAAATCAAATCTTCATCAATGACATTCCAAAATCAAATCATCTCTGGGACTCAAGTAAGGCAAAACTCCGACAAACAATGTTCTCTTCAAGCCAGTGAGTGTATAAGTGGATAGATATATTATAACATGTTTCACTGTCCAAAGGTGATTTAAATTTTAATGTTTAAGATCTCATGCCTCTTAAGCATTCTAAGTAATGAACACTCTTCTCATTAAGAGCTTAGATTAAATGATCTAATTCATGACGTACTTTATTTCCTCTTTTTTTTTTAACCTGCTAAACAATTCTTATCCATCCTGCAGGAGTGAGCAGAAAAAAGAAAGAAAGAAAGAAACTGCACATCTCTGGAGGCTGAAGCCAAACAGGCAAATACTCAGCCTGCCAAGCCTGCACAAGCACTCCCACACGTCCGAACGAATAGACGAATGGACTTCAGACACAATCGTGCACCAAAACAAAGACACTCAGTGCCAATCTTTCCATGTGATGTAAAGACATAATGCGCAGGAATGCTGGAGGCAGAAAGTGGCATCGAGCCGTACTGACACGTTCTCAGCACAAAGCCACAAATGCGCAGCTTGCACTTATAAATTAGAATGTGCTTACAGGGAGGAAAGATTGATGACTACGTCGCGCACATCTCATGACTCTACGACTCTCCTGCTTAGTTAATAAGAGATCGCAGCAACTTTTCACATCTGCACACATCCTAGTTACTGAGGAGGCAGGTTTTTAAAGGGAATTGAAAGAGACGTCTAGGAGACATCTTCCAAGAAGCTTGTGGGCCAAGCGGAGGATGAAGCGGAGTGTAGGCCAGGGTTTGCAGGTGGTAAATGGATTATGAAACTGGCAACGGTATCAGACGAATGATTGCTGTTTGTTCCAAGGCTGTGAATTTCAAATAAATGTTTGCAGCTCAATTTGGTCTCAAAACTCTGAACAACATTCTCTTAAAGACGTTGGATGGAAAGGAGTCAATTTATTCAAACGTGGGTTTTTATCCAGAAAAAAAAAACATCATACGCCACTGTCTCCATTTGGCATCGCTGTCATTTTCAGGCATTTTCATAATAACTCCTGGTCTAATATAACAGAGACACTGATATTCAATCATCATCTGCTTCGGGGGATTCAGTGTTTATGCTGCTTGTCTATTTATCCCACTTTAAAAGATGAAAGAAAGAAAAATAGAAGCTCTTTACAAAAAGCCAGACTCATCATCAAATTTGCTCAGTGTTTAATCAGCGTAATGAGAGAGAGTGAGAGAGCAAGCAAGCGAGAGAGAGAGAGAGAGAGAGAGAGAGAGAGAGAGAGAGAGAGTTTTCTCTGCAGTCTTTTCATACTGACTCGGTCCTCCTCCTTTGCCTATTGACACTTTGGCTCTATTCAAACGCTCAGCTTCTTTAGCTTCTCCCGGCAGTTCTTCTCAAGCCTTGTCAACAAAGCCTCTTTAATGGCATGTGCATCTCTGCACTGACAAGCGACTACATTCACCTATTCAAAGCGTACTGATACAAACCAGTGGTACTGAACGGTACCATGCCAGTATTGTTCTTTGTCTGGCTCGGAACACAGAGCACGCAGGACACAAAGGAGGCGAAATCTAGACTGCTGGAGTAATCAATCTTATATTCGGTCCCTGGAGGGACACCACCTGCTGCTTCATGCCAAGTGGCAAAATATCTGGGAAAGCAGCACACATTTCTGAAGACCAAGGACGCTCGGGGTTTCATTCATTTGCGTAATTTTGAATAAATGTTTGGATTCAAGTTTGAATTAGGGCTCTCACAGTAACCATAATACTAAGGTATAAATCACATCATGCTGTTCTGTTGAACAAAAATAAGAAACAGCTTCTATTCCTTTAACATCTCAACAATAATTCATTTATTCATTCATTCATTTTCTGAACTGTTTAATCCTAATTAGGGTCGCGGGGAGGCTGGTGCCCATCTCAGCCGACCCTGGGCGAGGGCAGCTCACCAAGCCAATCGAAACACCATCATCATCATCACCATCTTCTGCTTATTCCTGGGTCGGTTCGGGAGCTTCATCCAGCTCTTCCGGGGGGACACCGAGGCGTTCCCGAACCAGCCGAGAGACATAGTCCCTCCAGCGTGTTCTGGGTCGACCGTGGGGTCTCTTCCCGGTAGGACATGCCCAAAACACCACACTAGGGAGGCATTTGGGAGGCATTCTAATCAAATGCCCGAGCCACCTCAACTGGCTCCTCTCAACGCGGAGGAGGAGCGGTTCTACTCCCAGCTCCTCCGGGAAGGCTGAGCTTCTCACCCTATCTCTAAGGGAGAGCCCTGCCACCCTGCGAAGGAAGCTCATTTCTGCCGCCTGTATCCGCTATCTTGTTCTTTCGGTCACTACCCAAAGCTCGTGACCATAGGTGAGGGTTGGAACATAGATTGACTGGTAAATTGAGAGCTTTGCTTTTCGGCTCAGCTCCCTCTTCACCACGACGGAACGGTACAAGCCCTGCTTTATAGCAGAGGCTGCAACGATCCGCCTGTCGATCTCCTGTTCCATCCTTCCCTCACTCGTGAACAAGACCCCGAGATACTTGAACTCCTCCACTTGGGGCAGGACCTCATTCCAGACCCGCAGGGTGCATTCCACCCTTTTCCGGCTGAGAACCATGGCCTCGGACTTGGAGGTGCTGATCTTCATCCCGGCCGCCTCGCACTCAGCTGCGAATCGCTCCAATGAGAGCTGGAGGTCCCGGCTCGATGACGCCAAAAGGACAACATCATCTGCAAAAAGCAGAGATGAGATCCTATGGCCACCAAACCAGAACCCGGAGTCACGGGGAGGCTGGCGCCTATCTCAGCCAACTCTAAGCAAAGGCAGGGTACACCCTGAACAGCTCACCAGGCCATTGCAGGGCAACACACTCAACTATTCACAGTCACACCTAGGGGCAACACCTATATCATGCAATCAATCTACTCATAAATCCTTCAGAAGTATACCATTTGAGATGATGATGCTTTACTGCCTCCTCTGCTTGCACTAGTATTAAATCAGAAAAACATATTAACACCAGAACAAACATAGTAGACACGGTGGCCACATTATATATTCATAATTAAACTCAGGCTCAATACCAGGCTTAATTTCCAGAGTGTGTGGCAGGAAATAGGCCAGAACACAACAGAAAGCGACGTACTGACAGACCTATCAAAAATCTAAATTGTTGTACTGACTTTCCTTGCTCCCAAACCTATCTAACTTATGAATGATTCAGTAATTAGCTGGATTACTGGATCATCACTCAGATCATCTGTGGGAGCTGAGAAGATCGCTGAAAACCGAGACAAAAAGCATAGTCTTAGCCTTTAAATGAGCAAATCAGAGCATCAAAAGCACATTCAGCATGCCTGGCAGAGTGCCATGTGATGCCAAAATCAAGTGGAAAAGCTTAAAAAACCCAGAGGCAAGCTCCATGTTGGGCACAGATGAGAAATCCAGAGCAGAAATGAGGTTCCATATGAGGAAGCCCTGCTGGGGATGAAATAACCCCACTACCGAGGAGGAAAGGAACATCTTGCTATGTAGTGCTGGGGACTAGAGCTAGGCTGCCTGAGCTGGGCCAGTGGGCTGATGGGACAGCACCAGGGTTCCACGCTCCTTTCATTAAAACTCCATCTCACTCACCTGAGGGGAGCCGTAATATGAAATCAAATATAAAAAGCGGGGAATCTCTGAGCGTGCCTCACGGCCTCACAAGCACCCCAAATGGCAGCCTTGCACACTATTCAACACACTCTTAAGATACACACATACATACTCCGGCTGTGTTCCAGTTGCATATTCAAATCACACACATCACAGGATTTTCCCTCGGAAGGAAAGCATGCTGGTCTTGTGTTCTTTCTGGATGTGGCTGAGAAGGAAAGGAGCTCTCTCTTTGTGTGTCATGAAATATGCCTCTTTGCTTCTTTACCGAGCCCCAATTTCTTTTGTCACACACCGCTGGATGAAAGCCCTTCATGTTTTAAGGAGGCCCGCTGAGAGGCGCCACATGCGATTCTGTCAGAATCAATGAAAATGCACTGTGCTGATGGGGATTTGCGTTTTTAATTCGATTTCTCTTTGCTGTCTAGACACTAGCTCAAAAGACAGCACTGGAAGTGCGCTCCTGTTGCTTTGAGTGGTGATATACGCCACCCTTCATTGCTCTAAATCTGACAGATCTTCCCTAGTACTCCAAGGAAGGAAAGTGAAGAAGATATGTTCTCCACTGGTCTACTGCTAACAAATGAGGAAGTCTGAAATGTCTCGTGGGAGCCAGAATCATGTTAAACACCATCTCCGGGGCCGTTTTTGCCTCTGAGGCGCCCGGCGTTCCTAATTTGCGCCATTGTCTGCCCACATTCGTGCCGGCGTTTCACTCCTCCCCCTCAAAAAGTCAACACATGCTGGGGAGGAAATTCAAATGTGGAGCATTGAAGTAAATGTCAGGAACAATGTGGGTCTTTGAGATCGGAGATGTGAGTGCGGGGGCTGTCAAAGACAAGGACCGGCGATGCTTTCAGATAAGGGGGTCCTTCCACCCGTGACGGCTTCGTGACACAACCGTGGGGAGAGCACATGGCACCTCAAGAGAAACAATTAACAAACCAGACTAGTATTTCAATAAATAATAATAATGCAATAAAATTCCCGTGTTTTATATTTCAAAAAGTCTGCCATAGCACTGTTTAATAAACGAGATGTTGAGTAATGCTCTAGAACAGCCAATCTGAAGATAGTGCAGCTGTTAATTACAGCTTTATACAAAAGAAATCTACCCAATATTGTATTGTTATTATGGTAACAGCACGGATTTGGGGCAGCGCAGTAGTTAGCATGTATGCCTCACAGCAAGAAGGTCCTGGGTTCAAGTCCTGGGCTTGGCAAGAGCGTTTCTGTGTGAAGTTTGCGTGGTCTCCCCGTGCTTCAGGGGGTTTTCTCCAGGTACACCGGTTTCCTTCCACAGTCCAAAGAGCTAAGGGCTGTTCCAAATTGCCACTAGGTGTGAGTGTGAATGATTGTGTGTGTTGCCTTACGATGGTCTGGCAAGCTGTTCAGGGTGTACCTCATCTTTGCCCAGAGTCAGCTGAGATAGCTCTAGCATCCCCACTACACTAATAGTAGGATTAAAAGGTTTGATAAATGAGTGAGTGAGTAAGTACAGATTTGTACAGTTAAGCTTCTTGATAAGTTTCTTTTTTGTCTTTTTAGAAATGAAATGTAATGAAACAAAAAAAAAAGAGTCTGGCAAAAGAATGAATGTTTACAGCTGCTATAACATATGTGAGAACAGGAGAACGAGCTTGTTTCATGGACGTTATTATGACATTAAGTGTAACTATAAACAACAAGTCTGTGTCGTTCTTTAATAAGTGAATAAAAGTTGTTAGTGCTGATAAATTGCTATGGCATATAAAGAATAAAATAATACAGTGGATTTGCTAACAATAGCTGGGTTACACAGTTAAATGTTAATTATTTCACAGACCATTTATATACTAGATTCTGATTGGTCAAGCACAACATCCAGAGCTCTGTTATTTGTTTATAACACACAGATGTTATGAATAACATACCGTTACTATGGACGGCATCATTAGGGATAGCAATAATCTTTTTTAAATGAATATTTTGTATTTTGTAATAAGTGGCTTGCTAGGCTCTCAGTCACTGTCATTCGTTCGTTCATTTGCTGAACTGATTAATCCTACTAGGGTCACGGGGAGGCTGGTGCCTCTTTCAGATGACACTGGGCGAAGGCGGGGTACACCCTGAACAGCTCGCCAGACCATCGCAGGGCAGCACACACACAACCATTCACACTCACACTTACACCTAGGGTCAATTTGGAACTGCCAATTAGCCTAACATGCATGTCTTTGGACTGTGAGAGGAAACCGGAGTACCTGGAGGAAACCCACGCAAGCATGGGGAGAACACGCAAGCTGCACACAGAAACACCCAAGCCCAGGACATAAACCCAGGACTTTCTTGCTGTGAGGCAGACGTGCTAACCATTACAGAACTGTGCTGCCCTCAATCACTCTGTCAAGGTTTATTTCACAATATTGACTGACTATCTGAACATTATCTTTTATGGGTTTTTGTTGAAATTATATTTAATACATTTGTAGCACATGCTAACACACATTCAACAAGAGCAATTTGGAGAGAAAAATACATATAGAAGCTACACAGCACCCAAATTTAATATACTTGACTGAGGACATCATGGATGCATCAAACCCAGAAAGAAACTGAGTAATGAAAGAATTCCAGATGATTGGATATACGCTGTTTTGGTTGCACCAATTGGGAACTGCAACTTCCGAATCTTACTTGCCTGGGGACAGTGGGTATTAACTTCCGTCCCTGAACCTATTAGAGTAGTGATTTGTGCCTCTTCATTTTCCTTTTTGTTTCTGTTTACACCCACAAAAAAAATAAAACAAATGATGTGCGATTTCTACAGGCGTTTCATGCACAGAGCTGAATAAACGGCATGCAAATTCAAGCTGACTACAACTCAAACACTATTGAGATAATCTCTTTCCTAATCATTTGCACAAGCGGAGAGAGATGACTACAGAAAAGAACTCCGAGGTTCATCTTGATGGAGGGAGCTGCTGGAGAGAGCGCCGGTTTCTGTTCAGACACTCCAGTCACTCTCAGCGAGTCAAGTGTTTGATCTTGCTAATCTGACTTAATGGCGAGTGGATATATTACATTTTATTCTAATGGCTTTCTGAGAAGAAAAAAAAAGAGCAGCAATGTTCCTTTGGGCTCAGGTCCAGTGCCATTAAAAGTCAGGGACGAAGCGATCTTTAAACAGCCAGCAGAAGAAGAAAAAAAAATCTATAACTCTGGAATGAGCATCTGCTGGAAATCAAAGTGTCCTTGAAATCAAATGGAAGAGGAAGTGTTGAAAGGGAGCGAAGAGGACCTGAGGTGCCCCAGAGAGGAGCATCAAGGCCTTCGTGTCGCTGGGAGAACATTACACATGCCCTCTGACTAGTGTCCCGCAATTCTTCAGGAGGAAGTCAAACAGAAAGAGCAAACACACACACACACACAGAGACAAAGGAAGTCAAGGTTGCATCAGTTGACTCAGATGAAGACGAAAGTGGTGATAAATATTTGGACTGAATGAACAGCAGTATTGACAGTGAGTTGAAGACGTGACAGATGAAAGTGGTCAGAAGTCTCAAAAATTCCTCATCTACAAGCACCATTATTTATCATGAAAATGTTGAAAGAAATACAATGGCAGCTTTTATAAAATGACACAAAGGTTCTTGTCTGGTATAGGGAGGACACAAATTTCTGAGTGTGTTATTTAAAAACGTCGGGACAATCATTTGTTTTATTTATTTTGATAATGTATAAGAAGCTAATAAAGCAACCTCTACACATTTACCCTCATTAAAAAATCAACCTTGGAAGCCAAAATCAGTTCAACCTTGGAGCCAAAGTTGACCTTGCTCATGGGTGGAAGAGGTATAGAGGTATATCCCTGTCAGTCACAGCAACTTCAGACAATTGTGGGTCGATAGCATGTCTTTGCAGGTTTAACATTACACTGTGATGCAGTTTGAAAGATGCTGAAGTGTCCAAAAAGTTGCTGTTGCCTGGATTATGGTAGATTTGGGATCAAAGGATTTGGGAAAGCTGGCTGGTAGACGAAGACCAAAGTAGGGAAAATTGGTCAGGAAAAAGCCAAGACATACACCAATGTAAACTGCCACACAAGTGCTAATAAGTTAATAAAAGTGATTTTTCCGAGTTTGCTCTGCGATTAGATCCATGTTGATGAGCCTATTTTGAGCAATGACAAACACTGGGCAAGGAGGAACGGCACAAAACTTGGCTTGATGTGGAACCACGCATACCATGCCTTTGACACGCCTATTGTGTGACGGCAGAATAAAAGATGACATGAAATAGCAAAATATAGAAAAAAAACGCCTCAACTTAAAGCACAGATGTGTAAGCAATAAATAACTTATAAAAAAAAAAAAGGTTAATTACATGGTAGGAGATTTTTCATGCAGTCAGCTGTGGCTTCTTTAACATTTAAAAAATGCCACAAAGGCAATGCGTGTATACGATGTATGTGATGTACAGTACACAGACAGGGGTTGCCAAATCTGCCCAATAAAACCTGCCAAATTTGTCAAGTACATACAGTAGTGTGCAGTGAAGATTATATGCCACCACTTTTGTCCAAAAGAACTCCTAATAAAAAGAAGTAAAAAATTACTTCTCTATAATTTTTTGGTGAAAATGTATTGAACAATGCTATTGTAGGCAAAGAGAACCAAAAAAATAATTTAAAGAATATGTAGTCAGCTATGCTTCCCATTTCTCCACCTTTTTACGCTGACATTCCACTTTCTGTGAGATCATCCTTCAAATGCATATGTGTGAAAACGAGAAGTGTTGCACATTTGAGTTGCACATTTAGGCTTGTACATCAGTTTCGTACATAATGCAGGGACAAAGTGGCATAATTACACGTAAAAATGATTATAAACAGCTTAACACATTTGCTCCTGAGGTCACACTAATCAATCATATATATGTAATGAGAAAGTCTCTGTTTCTGACTCTCAGAAATGCGAATTTATATATTTGACCCAAATATATCTCTATGATTTTGACTTGATTTGTGCTGAATGGACTTAAAATCAAGATCATATCTGATATGGAAATCTTTGCATCCTTGTTCACATCTCTACTCAACAGAGGTCAAACTGAGAGCACTATTGGATTGAACAGGACAGATAACAGCACAATTTTCTAAATAAAAGGCTTGACACGCCAGGTCACAATGGAGAATTAGAGCCACAAAAGCCGATAATGGATATGCAAAACATCCTAAACAAGCCCCTGGCCTCGTGTTAACCGCTGCCTTCTTCTCAAACATATTTACATTTTCAGCACAAATGGAAATTCGGATATGGCACAGAGGGGGTAAACAGGCCCTGCTAGAGAAAAACACAGCTGATTGAGCCCTTGTCTCATCTGATTACAGGTTTTATATATCAGCTATGAGAAAGAGAGAGCGGCTAGCACTGAGCACTCGTGGCTCCGCCGCTCTGCCGCTCCACAGAGCAAAAGCTGAGGGATCCTGCACTGCAATTCATTCATTAGCATGCTAATTACATCCATTCAGAAAGGAAAATATACAGAAATACCCAGCACCGTGTCAGCCGGCAACAGAAAGCAGAAGAGAAATCCGTCTGCATGTCTCTGCTGAGAACTGCTGGTGCCTCCTTCATGTCAGATTTGAAACTCTATTAGCAACGTCCAAACAGTTTTCGAGTGGGCCGCAGAATGATGGGCTAATATTTGTTAACTGCTCGGCTCTGATCATTTGACAGGATGTGATTAGTGCTCAGTGTGAATGAAGTCAGTGCTTGGATGATTCCTGTCAAGTATTCGCTGACGACTTAAGAGATTATAACAGCATTTAAATGTTACTTTTTAATTATTTTGTACATTACTGGAAAGCGGAGTGGCACAGTGGTGCAGTGGTTAGCACGTTCGCCTCACAGCAAGAAGGCCTGGTTTTAATTCCCGGGCTCGGGTGTTTTTGAATGGAGCATGGATTGAATGGACCCCGTGCTTGCGTGGGTTTCCTCTGGGTACTAAAGTTTCCTCCCCAGTCCAAAGATATGCACAGTAGGCTAATTGACTGTTCCAAATTGACCCTAGGTGTGAATGTGAGTGTGAATGGTTGTATGTGTGTTGCCCTGCGATGTTCTAGTGAGCTGAACAGGGTGAATCCCGCCCTTGTCCAGAGTCGGCTGAGATGGGCGCCAGCCTCCCCGCGACCCTAATTAGGATTAGGCGGATTGGAAATGAATGAATGAATTACTGTAAAGCTGATACATATTTATAGACCTAATAACAGCTTTAGTGAGGTCTCAGTCAATATCTTAACAATATGAAATATTCTGTTAATATTTATATGTCTAATATAAAATTCCCTTGTTCATCAATCTGGATCCTCAATTTATTGATTCAAACGAGCACTACCAGAAATATGTTATTCAATGAAAATCCTATACTGAAAAACATTCACATCCTACACATGCTCCTGAATGTGTGTGAACTTAAACCTTGACTTAATTGAGTTCATATAATCTGCATGGATTACTGCAATCTTATATGTCATATAGCAGCAAGAATAAACTACTTATTTTTATCATGTTTTCAGCCTTTACCAGACCCCCTTAACCAGACCGACTTAAAAAGAGCTCTATCTTGAAGTCGCTGTCAAAAACCCACCACTATACTAATTTACTAGGTCAGGGACTATCAAAAGTACCATTAAGAACATTTTGCAAAATATACAGTATGTACTATTGCAATTGGAAAGAAAGAATTTTTTTAAAAATTCACAAAATGCATACAAGACAAATATGATTTTTTAAAAATGCCAGATATGGCGGTCTTCCTCAGCTGATGGATGATTTGGCAATCATGTATTATTATTAATATTATATTAAGAGCTGAGAGCCACAGTGGTCTAACCCACAATAACTAAAAAATGAGATACGGTCATATTCTGACAGATGTGAATATGGTCTATGCGTGCCAGAATGGTCCTTTCATCTTCCTAATGACCTTGAATCATATCACCAAAGACAGCTTTCTGTTGGTTAGACCACTCTGGTTCAATCACCGCCCTTCATATATTACTGTATACTACATGGGAATGGTGTGATATGATTGGTCTACTATTTCGGGATTAAAAAACATCATCCCGAGTGGATAGTGCTTGAATCAAACCATGCCACTCACAATTTGTCATGGTCACTTGGAGCAGGCAGAGTGATCATTACCACACTTTAATATAGAAAATTAAATCATAAAATCTCATTGTAGTTTTTGTGTGTGTTTTTGGGTAGTATATATTAAAACACCTTTGCAGAGTGCAGTTTACTTACATTTCTGGGTAGTATGTACTAAACTCTTAATGAGTAAACTCAAAACACACTGTTAGCTACACAGCATTTACTTCTCACCAGAAAACATTGCACTGCCTTTGTAATTGTTGAAATATAATGCCTTTGTTTTAATTTGCATTCCTTTATATACTAAGACTCTTAAAGAGAGTTAGAGATGAAATTACACAGCTCTTATGCACCTGCTTGCATGTGCACTCAGATCTCACATGCGTCCACCATGATTATCAAAAATTTAAATTGCCTATGTTGTTGTGTACAGTTATTCACTGTAATCTTGATGAATGTCACTGAATTGAATTCACATTCCTGAGAATTCAAATCTCATCTCAGGGAATGTTCAGGGACATCCACCTCACCTTCGGTGCCAAACAGCGTCCACTTTCTTTTTCCAGCATTTACTCTGCACATTTCGTTCTCCTGTCTTTGAACACGACCTTTTACGGAATTTTGGAGGTGTCACTACATGCAAGGTTTGCACATTATGCACACAAGTAAATTTAATTTCTGAAACTTTTGTAAATTTAGTGGAAAGTTTTTTTTCCTTTATAATCTCGGTTAAATTAACTCACAAAGAACACAAATTTAATAAAAGTTTCGTAGACAAGCCCTGATGTTTATAACTCATGTAAAAACCTTGCAGAAACCATACTTCTAGGAAGCTGGAACAACATTGAAACTACTGTTGCAACAGAGACAACAGTCATAAATAGATTATTATCGATTTTAATACTTATAAATAATTACAGAATCGATGGTACGGTGTACCTATGTTCATTCTGTGAGATTAAAACGCATGAATAGTAAAGTGCTGTATATTAACTATTAATCATTTTAATCCTATGCATATCCCCATACCTACAGCAGCCTGCTTCCCTGGCTGTATGAGGAGACAGGCACGACTGATTTTTCTGCTGTATTGCTCACAGTGGAGCTGCTCTGCACACTCTTAGGTCATCGCTAACAGATGGAGAAACAGGCACTGCTACTGTTTTAGAGAATTACCACAAATTGATCATGACACATCCAATGCAAGGTACACCATGCTTGATCCTGCCTTGAAGATGCCCTGCCTTCGGGGCACGCTTCGTCTTCAAAGGCTTCTGATTAGAAAGTAAGTGATGGGGATGCTGCCCCGCTTCTCCAGTGCTTGGAGACAGATCTTAATGGCTGCTTAGGGAAGCTTGCTTTCTGAGCCTCAGAGACACTACAAAGCAAATCTGCAATTAACAAAAGTTGTAAAAAAAATTTTATCACAAAGCCTAGTTAACTAAAAAAAAAATTCACTAATGTACAAATGATGATTTTATAAATCCTTCTGTAAGATAAAAATAATATACACACATTGTCATTAAAAGTAGAACAAATCCTGATTGAGAAATGTCATAGCATTTTAATAGCCCAAATGTTGTGGTGTGCCATGGGGGAATCAGTCTGAATGAGAAGTGTTATAAACACTAGTTTTTTTATGGCACACTCTCGAATCAGACATCTCTCCAGGATGTGGTTACAGGGATTTAGGAGAGATGACGTTAGCATGCTAACTAAGAAATTAGAATGCTAACAGGCTTAGCATGCTAGTTAGCTAGTGAGCCTAATGTACATATATTGTTTTAACAAACCTACTGTACATAAAATAACTCAACTATAACTAACTTGCCAAAGCTTGCCAAAGCCCCCATCACATACAGGTATACAACAGGTCCAGCACAGAAAAACTGGAAGACTTCCTAGGACAGCTGGGGGGTATCGTACGATAGTCACCTGTTGTGCGACAGAAATTGCAGTTGTAGATGTCTTTCATGCATTTTTGTCTCGTAGGTAATTTCCAATGACCGGTCTATTTAGAAGGCCTGTTTTGTTATCAATTATCTTACAATTTTGTTATGTCTTACAATGGCTGTGTTATGACAAACATAAAAACTTTCAATCACATTTTGGGTCATCAGATGCACTCAGGCTTTCTTACCATAGTCCTATGCTAAATTCTCAACATTTTTACAACAGTGTTATTTTGTGCATATATATGTCATCACAGCAAAGTGGGTATTAAGTCAGAAATTATTAATTTTTAGTTATTGGTACAATTTTGTAGCTGATATCCTAAGCTTTAAAATTATACCAAATTTTCAGCCTTTTCTGCAAAGGAATTTTCAGCCTTTTAAGCATGCAACTTTGGAGAAAATCGCGATTTCCGACATAGTACCTACTTTGCTGTGAGGGGTCACATATGTCATGTAACATACGTAAGGCATAAGGCATGTAACGTACGTTACAGGAGGAGGAGAAAGCAAGATGATAATCACACAGACGAGGATGAGGAGGATGATTTGGATGAAATGGACAGTGATTGCGATTCTGAGGAAATGGATCAATAAGAAAATGCTGTGTCTGTTAGCAGCTGAGTTACAGCGATGGTAAAAGATTTTCTAACAGGGACTGTCTTTGATGCCCTGAATGCACTTCCTGCTCCACAGGATACCTGTTTGGTACATCACAGGAAAATCGCACAAGGTTGTTTTGTCTTGTAACAATCACATGACTTTTGTAATATTGTACAATTTGACTCACAGACCTGACCTATTTTTCCTCTGACAGACTATTTATATATATTTTATATGTGAATGCAATACCCAGCTTTCACATCCACTTCACCCAAACCTACATCAGTCCCTTCTTTCACAGCCCCGCTAAATTCATAAGGCTAAGAAATTTGCAGATTCTTTGTGAAAGGAACTTAACAAATTATATCTAGGTTGTCTATAAAAACACAGTTAGCTAGATAAAACCTACTTTAGCTTGCGAATAAGTTTATGGCATGGGGCTACGATGATGTTCTTGATGTTTTAATTGTAAAAATGTTGCATCTTGAATATGTACACAACCAGGCCCTAAAATGCCTTGAATTTCTATTTAGTATAAGCACTCTGACATTCCGTGAGATACATGAATGTGTGATCATTGTATGTGAGACCACTGCTTAGTAACCACTAAAATGGTATATAGAGTAAGACTGAATGCTTTAAACACAGTCCTGCCCATTCTCGTTCTCTGTGCTTGAGCCTGGTTTGACGTTACTGGTCTGAGAGAGCAGCATGGCCTGGATAACAGATTAAAGCAGAAATATGTCACAGTGTACCCAGGGTTTAACTGGAGCGCTTTAGCACAGACACAGAGATGTATAATCTCCTGTTGCCAGGAGAGAGCTCACGGGCTGGGAGCTGCGCCGGAATGTATCGCGGCTGTCACTAACGTCCAGCCGACCAATGGAAACTCCTCGGCTATCAGCAGACGAGTCGACCGGCTCCATTAGGCTGCAGGCACATCTGTGCACAGCTCTAATCACTTCACTAAGAGGTCGCTCGTGGCATTCTGAACTTGATTATAAGATCAGGAGCATTGTGAGATGGTAATCATTTAATCCTCTCAGAACACACACACACACGCACACACGCACACACGCACACACACACACACACACACACACACACACACACACACACACACACACACAGAGGCCTGCTTTCTCCAGAACTGCATTATTTCCCCTCATAAAGTCCATTATGACCATGGATGAGAAAGGAAAAGAGGCAGGGAAAAAACCTTTAAAAATTTATTTTCTTTGTAAAAATATTTAAATACTGTTTTAATGTAGTTTTAATAGAAAAATCTATATAAAATATATATTTTATAATATATAAAGCACCAGGAATGTTTTATTTACTAAAAAGGAAATTATTAAGATGAGGGGGGGGAAAAATCCTTTAAGATATAATTAAACTATTAAACACTAAAAATATACATCTCAGATTAGGTATAAAATTAAATTACAAAAGTATATTACTTTAATTCTTTATAAATTATTTGCTTTATTGTAGAACTTAAACTTTGACTCCGCCCCTTCACCTGGTGTACTGAGAGAAGTGTCCATTCATTCATTTTCTGAAGCACTTAATCCTAATTAGGTTCGCAGGGAGGCTGGCGCCCATCTCAGCCGACTCTGGGCGAGGGCAGAGTACACCCTGGACAGCTCGCCAGGCCATCGCAGGGCAGAAACACGCTGACAGCAATACAGCCTACTCTTAACAAATGACAGCAATGGTTCTTTTACATTCCACTCACCACAGATAGTGTGAGACATGGCTGGCCTTTTATAACCCAGTTAGCTGCACTGGGGGGACAGCAGTGACAACCCGGTGACAGTGGGGCTTGAACAGCAGGGGCAGTGGGGCAGTAATCCAGCACCCTACCACCGGGCCACTGCCCCCTGAGAGAAGTGTAAGACTTATATTTAGGTGTATAACAAACTGAAGTAAGATGAAATAACGACACTAAATTCTGTGGATTAGTGATAAACCTCTAACTAAGCGGATATTTAGAAATGCGTTTGTGGCATTTGCTCCTAAAATAGACATTTCTTTTCTAATGCACTGAGTGCAGGTGTTTGTATTGTGTATATAGAAGCACACAAGAATGTCAAATCATTTATTTATTTATTTTATTTATTTATTTTTTTACAACAAAATCCCTTGCAAAGCCCTCGGAAAGCGACACGGTAACAGATTGTGCTCTATTTGCAGAAGCGGAGCAGTATATCCTTTATAACGTGCGGCGCTGTGTGCTCCCGGTGACTGGGCAAAAAAAGGAGCACTTTACACTGAGAGCCCATCTGCTCCTGTGCAAAATAACACAATGGGGGAGAGCAGAGTCATGAAAAACACATGTACACACACACACACACAGGCCCAGGCCCAGGAGCTGACCGATACAGGGTCGTGTCACAGAGAAGGAGGAAACTGGGGAAATATCTGAACAAGCGTGTAGCCATCTTCTCATCGTAGCAGAGTGGTTAATGGCCTCTCTGTGGATTGGAACTGCTTGAAATCAGAGTCTAATTACCCCCAACATCCATTTCGCAAAAGCTGGGCTGCCCGTCTGGGGCAGGAAAGTTGGCAAGGGGGAAAAAGGTTCCTAATACTCTCAGACAGCTCCATCAGCATGTCAGTCAGGGCAGTGCTTTTTACACAGCCTGGGCCTACCACAGAGAGGAACTCCAGAGTTCTGTTCAAAGACAAGTCTGAGGAAAAGGAAGTTCAAGAGACAGACAGACAGAGAGAGAGAAAGAGGGGGGGGGGGAGACCTGTTGAAATACAGTAAAAGAAGGAAAAGAGTGATGCTTCGTGCTCTCTGTGGAAGCAGGCAGCTGAAATGTCAACAGCAGATAAACACGAGAGATGTTTGTTTCTGCTTTACTTGAACTGCCGCTGCGCTGACTGAAGTGAAACAAACTTCTGTTTTTTTGTTGTTGTTTACTATCTCCCAGCAGGACGTCTGTGGCTTATATATATATATATACACACTACTAACCCCCACCCCATCCCGAAGTGGAGTGCTGGTCTTTCTGACTCCAGAGAAATGGAAAACGAGCCTGTCTCTGCTCTGCGATAACCCGTGCCCTTGCTCGAGGCTCACTTGGTGTATAATCTGCCTCAGATATCCTTACTCAACCTGGCTTGCTTTTGATAGGGAGGCTTGGGTGGGACCTGTGGAGGGTCTGATACACAATCTTCACCCTTAATTTTGATCTCACAGTTTGGTGTGGTAAAATATGGATAGATGAAGGGATACGTCTGGTTGGTAACAAGCAGAGATAGCTCAGGTGTCAAAGCAGATCGTGAAGTTAACATTAAAAAAAAATCGCTCATTTATAAAGGAATAAATATCTGCTAGCAAAATTTTTGGATTAGTCTTGATATTAGCTAAGCTAGAAAGTCTGTAGCTTAGCATGCCAAGTTGTTATGAGTGTATGGTTCCGATGCAATATCAACATCTGGTTTTGAGCGGAAGTCGTTGCGCATGCTTGTGTCAGAGGTCAATGTCTACAGACGTCTGGGATACGGCTGTATGGAAAAGGATGAAAAAACGCTCATTAGGGGGCCTTTTCAGGTATATTTTTATGCATAAACTCACCGTGTCATTTTGCCACTTTTACAAAATCTGTGGTATTCCATTAAAAATCAAGCCCTGTAAAAATATTGAAAAAATATTAAAATATCCATCCCCAGTCACTCGTTATTGACAACAGTCTCAGACTTATAAAAGATTTTATGACTAAAAAAAAAAAAAAAATCTATAGAAAATATGATGACCAAAAATGAATGTTATTGCAATTGTTCTTAAAAATAGCTATCTTACTTATTGTTGTTGTTTTTTTATTCTTGGTGGAATTCTGTTGAACTTTACTGAAATCAATAAAACGGCACAGTGCCATAGTAATTAGCATGTCTGACATACAGAAAGAAGGTCCTGGGTTCAAGTCTTGGTCTTGGGTGTTACTGTGTGAAGTTTACATCTTCTCCATGTGCTTGTGTGGGTTTCCTCTGGGTACTCCGGTTTCCTCCTGCAATATGTTAAACATTGCCCCTAGGTGTGAATGGTTGTGTGCATGTGTTTTGCCCTGCGATGTTCAGGGTATATCCCGCCTTCGCCCAGTGTCGGCTGAGAAAGGCGACCACACGACCGTAGTTGGATTAAGCAGTTTGGCAAGTGAGTAAATAAAATAGATTTTAAAAAATGAAGAGTTAATTATGACGATCAATCATGAGTAAAAAAGTGCAGCTAATTTAAAAAATGCAATTTATACTAAATACTATAAAAATACTATATACTATATATTAAAATACTATTAAATTATTTAAATGTTTTTATTTTTAAAAATCTTGTGCAGTTATAAATAACTTTATAACTAAACTTTTTAACTAAAATTATAGGCTCTGGAACTCATTACCACCTGATCTCAGGAACACCACATCTTTCCCCCACTTTAAATCCGCACTTAAAACCTACCTATTTCAACTGGCTTATTCCATTTGATTTAAAATAGCCTGACCGATTTTATTCTGGATTTTATTATATATATAGTGTGTGTGTGTGTGTGTGTGTGTGTGTATTTTTCCCCTTTCATTTTATCTATTTTGTATATTTTCTGCTTTTGTTGTTTTTATCTGAACGGTGACCTTGAGTGCCAAGAAAGGCGCCTTTAAATAAAATTATTATTATTATTATTATTACTATTATTTGTAGTTAATATGTATTTTTAGCTCATCATATAGACATTACTTGATGTACAATATAATAAGCATTTGTGTCCATAATGGGCTTCCATACGGACTTTTACCTTTTCGCCGGAAGTATATTAATACATTTCATTACTAATTAAACCAGTAAATGAAGGCAAATGTGCGACAATTTTTACATCATTTAAGAGTTCAATATCTACATTTTAACCATATTAATCCAGTTGGCATCTGAATATGAAGAAAAAGAATTTGATCACCGGAATTGCAGTAAGCCACTATAGTATGATGATGTGTCTGTGTTTACATGCAAACCTTTTGAAGGAATTTTTTCAATTATTGGAACATATAGTTATGTAAATATGTGTCCTAATCTTAGCAGTGTGTGTGAATGCTACGTATAAGATATTATCCAACCAAACCACTGTTCCCATAACAACGAGGAGTGAGTGTGGTCAGAGAGTTCAGCTTTTAGCTGAGTGCTTAATTTCGCTGCTTGTGTTTCTAACAAGCTTGGACACATAATTCTTGACATTTATCATTTATCATAAAACCTTTAAAAGCCTCTGTTTTGTGTTTTTTGTTTCAGAGTTGCCTTAGTGGGAGAGCACCGACTTCGAGTGGCTTTTGTGTGTATAACATAGCATCATCCTTTATTTTCTAATTTATTTTCCTTAGATTTCTAACATGTTTTTCTACAGATTGGACACCATTTCAGTAGGTTAAAAAAGGAATTGCTTTGGGTCATGTGATGTACCAGAATTGTACCAATGTGATGCAGAAATGTCCAAGGTTCCAAACATGTATTCACTGAATGGAATAATAGTGCACACATTAAGGTAATGGGGGAAACACTTTCATGCTTTGTGTAAGATTTTCTTAACCACCAGGAACAATCCCACAGGAAATGGCTGCAAGATGAAAGGAAAGTAACTGCTCTCAATAACCACTAGCCCTAGTGTGGGGTTTTTTGGTCACAAAAGAAGTTCATTCTTTAGATTTTTTCCCCCCCAGAAATGCACCAAGTGATGTCAACTGAGTGATTTAAACCACCTGACCAATCAAAGTTGAAATGTAGCAAATAGGCCCTATATGAATAGTGGTATTAATTATCAAAATGTGACTAAAATAGAAATAAAACTCTCTCATTTGAAGGATTTATGAGATAGCTGGGGTTTGACCTTTTGAGGTCACTCAAGGTCAAAGGTAATTGTCTGATTTGAAAGTACATATATGGTTTCCAATCAGTGTTCCATAGTAATGGCATGTCTGTTGGCACTTGTTTAAATTATAGGCGCTGTATCTTCAAAACTTTGTGACCTTGTTTTGACTTTCACCTTTCCAAAATCAAATCATCTCTGTGAGACAGGTAGGGTAGTGACCCCACCAAGTTTGGTGATTATAATACCTCCGCTAAAACCTCATTAGTGAAAGATATGTCCAAGAATGTCTCAATCTGTGTACTTCTGTTAGCATACTTCAGTGTAGTACACTATGTACTTACTTGTGTAGTGTGTAAATTTCATCAGGGTACTGTTTTCTCAAATCAAGCACTGCAGGTAATGTACTTATACAAAATGGCACCATTACTCTGACCACAAATAGTATGATGTCACTTACTGGAAATGACGATTACACCATTTGACTTTGTTAACTAGGTTCTCACGTCTTTTTAAAATGAATTACTTTAAAATTGTCTTTGCTTGCATGTGACCCCTGCATCTTTGACCACCATTTAAGTCCTGTGCCTTCCGTATGTGACCAAGATGGCGACCATTATAGGTGAAAATTATGCGGTGTTACACAGTCAACATTTTTACCATTTTGAGTACATCATTAAAGGTACTAATAGCACATTGCATGTTAACATAATTCCCAGCATGAACACAAAATAGCAAGTATAAGTCTGCAAGTCCAGAAATCGAGACACAGTGCTAGTGTTAATGAGTCTTACTCTTAGTGAGTGAGTGAATATGAGGAGATTTATGACATGCTAAAAATAACAGTCAAGTAACACAAGCAGCATACAGTCTCTTGTCTCTAGCTTCAGCAAAGACAAACAACCTCCTCATCACCAAAGCGTTTGAGGCTTAATTTCATCGGCATTACTGAGAATAACACATCTAATCTCAAGATTGAACTGGTTAGCCAGCACTAGCTTAGATCTGTAAGAATGTTGTTATGGTTGCAGTGGGCTTGACACGTAAGCTTTTTTTTCCCTCATACCAGAGGAAAAGGAGGTCCATATAGTGATTTTTCAGGTGGGAAAACACATTAAGTGTGGAGGCAAGCTGTAAGGAATTAATGTGCAGATTGGAGAGTAAGGAAACTAGAAACTTCTGGATTTTAGCAAAGCGTTAAATATCTTCTGGAGGTGTTAGAAGAACTCTCTGCCTGCTGTGCATGTGGACCAGAACCTTGAATGCCCTTCCTGTTTTGTTAACACACCAGGACCACCATAAACACACACACACACACACACACACACACACACACACACACACACACACACACACACACCTTCCACAGAGACCCATGTCTTCATTATCACAGCCCAGCAGCTTACTGTTTCCATGGCTCTGTGAGATGGATTAATCACACCATTTAACGTGTTTATTTCTCCGACTCCACGAGGCAGAGGCGGGCACGCTTTAACCGGCTTGGTGCACTCTTTAATTGGCATGAGATGGGGCTTGTTGTATGATGATGACCCCTCCTTCCCTCCCTGAGTGAAGCGCACCCACAAAGGTGCCTACGGCTGGATTTCCTTCCTTCGCCGGTCCTTTCTCTCTTCCCTTGCTCATGTGCTACATGCAATCCTTCCCCAAATGAGAAGATTGATAGAATGTCATATCTACAAACGGCTCAAGTTCTGTTTCCAAGACAACGGCTGAGGACGACCACTGAGAGTGTGCGGGAGAGCCTGCTACAAACAATTTTTTCCATTGCACTTCCTTTGAAGGGAACTACAGAAGAGTCTGAAACACTTTGTGAGGAGGTGCACGAGAAGGCATGGCAGTCGACGTTTAAGTGTCATTGGTTTACCATTGGTGCTGAATAAACATATTACACACTCACACTTTGTCCTTATACACAGTACCGTGCTGACTCCACACTAAGCATGATCCTTTATTCTGCCTGCTCACTTGTCCACACTGCAGTGTGATAATTGGTGTGAAATGCAAGGACTCCTGTCCTCCCTCCCTGCCTGGACATGATAATTATACCTGCATGCGTCTGATAGTTTTATTCATAGGAAAATCACTGCAGATTTCTTTTTTATCATTTCGAGGAATGACACTTTAGTACTATTTCCATCCCTCTCTCTGTCTCTCTGTCTCTCTTTTCTCAGTCTGTTTGCAGACAGAGAAAGGGGGGGGATGTCTGTTTGACAGCTTGGAGAGCCAAGAATAATCTGAATCTGACTGTGAGCTTTTAAAGATGTACAGAAAACGGCTGTTGCACCACTCAATTTCCAGCTTCTCACTGGAAGAAAAAAAATACAACGCCACGTTCAAGGAAAACTTTTCCTTTCCACGGCTTATGTTTAATTCATATGTGTAAAGCTGCCCTTACTCGTGTACAGGCAAAGAAATGTAATCCAGTCAAAGTTATTTTACTTCCAACAACTCCCAATGCTGTCTGCAAGAAGACCGCAGCATGTGTACGATCTGTCTTGTACTGATGTAGTGTATCTCAAAACCAGACCTGCTATTCTCAACTGGAATGTTGAGAATGAGACACAAGAGCCAAAATCGCAAATCTTTAAACAAAATCTTTAACAGGACCCTTTAGAAATAATAATGATAATAATGATGATAATAATGATAATAAGAAGAAGAATAATAAGAATAATAATAAGTAGAAGAAGAAGAAGAAGAATGATAATAATAAGTAGAATAATGTTCATCTTTTTGGTTTGAAATAAATAAACACATTATTTCCTCTTTTGTTTCCACTAGATTTGGATAACAGATGATCCCCAACACTAAAGTGATCATCATCATCCTCACAGTAACCAAGCAATTCTTTGGAGGTTTCCTTTGCCAGCATAGGCAGGACACTGAGATGTGATATCAGAATGCTTTAGAATCTATGGAAAAATATTGTATCATTTCACATACCAATAATCAGGACGAGAGAGTTTACGCTTTAGCGGTTCTTGGTAACAAGCCCTGCTTTTATGTCTTCAAGAAAGAACGATGGTTTGAAGCTGAGAGCAGAAACTAACTTATTTCACAGATGTTCCACAACAGTAAATGTGACTATAAATAGATTTTTTTTAAATTACAAAAAATGTTACTCTTTAAATATTTTTAATATATCTGTATTTTTACATTTGTGTAGCCTACATGACCAAATGTTTTTTTTATACTATAAATTATTACAATTAACTTTAGACCTATTAAATTTTCATATTAGTCGTGTTTATAGCATGTGGGAGGTTTGTATGTTTTGCTTTAAAAATGTGAAAATGTGAGGCTTTCAACTCTCAAAATCATAGCAAAATACCATCTGAAGATCACGTTTGAATCTTGATGATGTCAAAGCCATTTGTAACTGAGCAAAACTGGCCAATCATGGGCATCTGTTTGCACAAGTATGTGTAAAAGGGTAGATAGCGCTTTGCGTTTGCTGTCATGCCTCAACCAGCGTTCTAAAGAAATGCATTATCTTGGAGGGTGGCATAGTGGTTAGCATGTATGCCTCATAGCAAGAAGGTCCTGGATTCGAGTATATTTTTATGTGGAGTTTACATGTCCTTCCTGTGCTTGCGTGCTTTTAATCTGGATACTCTGGTTTCCTCCCACAGTCCAAAGATATACACATTAGGCTAATTGGTTGTTCCAAATTTCCCCCAGATGTGAGTGTGAATGCTTGTGTGTGTAGACCCCTATGATAGTCCGGTGAGCTGTTCAGGGTGTACTCCGCATTGTTGGCTGAGATAGGCTCCAGGTTCCTTGTGAGCTGACTAGGATAAAGCAGTTGACTTTTTAGGTAAATTGGAAACGCTGAAAAATCAGTATCATTGTAGCATACTGCAAAATACAGGTAAAAGGTTGTAAATGGATTTAAAGCAATCACTTGGCCTTGATAAGTCCACAAGTTGTTACGGTAAAAACATGCATAAGGCCTAATTTTTCAACTCATTCCTTAAGCCTCAGGAAAAAACCTGATCAAAACTTATACAATCTGTGTCAGACACTCTGCTTTAAATCCCAAGTGCAGAAAAGTTAATGGCCTGTGGCTATGAAGCAGACCTTCCATGCGGAGGATGTTTAATAATAAAAAGGTAAAAGTAGAAAGGTTGATGAGAGTGAGAGAGAGAGAGAGAGAGAGAGAGAGAGAGAGAGAGAGAGAGAGAGAGAGCACTTCCTGCAGTTCCCCTGAGTGGCCACTCACCAGTAGCCAATCATGTGAGAGGATCCTGCAGCTCGGATCATGGGCACCCATACAGGAAGACTCTGCTCTTTTTACTCATATCTCACAACATCTCCAGTTACCAGAAAGATACCTCAGCCCTGTCCACCAGGCCAGGAGAAGAAACAAAAGGAACAGTCACACCACATGCTCTGCTGTGTCTTCTCTGGAGAACATTCAGTGCTTCATGGTGACCTTCAGGGAGCATTGGGCACTTGGCTCTGAGTCTACACCCTACTAAAAGGCATGTGAAGAACAAAGTTCCTCTGGCTCTCTGTAGGGAGCCTGGATTGGAGAGTCACCCCACAGCTCAGAGCAGAAACTAGAACTACCGCCTGGTGGTTACATTCCTCCATGTGGTATACAAAGTGCTCAGTGACAGTACAGTGTTGGGTCAAGCAGTTCTGATGTGATGTCCATGGTAGTATGATTGGAAGATGTCTTCATTTATTATGGATTTAGAAGCATGTTTGGTATTAAACCTTAAATCACAGAACATTCTTGAGATATTGTGTACACAAGAATGGTACAAGGAGGATACAATGACCATGAACTTCATTGAGTCACAGTAGACTCTTATGCAAAACTTGAAGAAAATCCCTCAAAGCATTCCTATGGTATCGCATTCGCAATACATGAGGCAGCAGTGACCTTGACCTTTGACCTATGATCCCTTAAATCAGTCAACCCTAATCTAATGAGTCAATATGGGCATTTGTGCAAAGTTTCAGGAAAATACCTAAAAAGTGTTCTTGAGATATGAGACAATAATGGAGAGGTGCAGGATACTCCACTTTCTTCCAACCTTAGCACACCATGTCTTCATGGCACTCGCTTTGTACACAGAAGCATTGTCATGCTCGAACAGGTTTGGGTTTTTTAGTTCAAGTAAAGACACGTAAAATGATATTCAAGTGCATTCCAAATGGTGGTTATGTTCAAACCTTAATGCATGTCCTGAAGTCTGAATTAAAACTCGAATTTTCTTAAAAAATTTCTTTATTCCTGACTGCAGGAAATGGCAAAAAATAAATAAATAAATAAAACACAACGGCTCTGATTTGTCTTAGTGTGTAAATCTGTTTGCGTGAGTGTACATGTAGCGGTGGTGGACGGTTGAGACTTTAAGGGCCTGTACACTGCTTCTTTTCCCTTTAATGAATGGCAGGGGTTAGAGCTTTGGTTCTCTGTGCCTCCTTGAAGACTGTGATTTTAAGTGGTTCAGACAGCTCTTATCTCCTCTCCACTGCCATCCATCATCTCTTCACAAGGACTACTCATTCAAATAGAAATAATAGGCTGTGTCAAACAGAAGTACCATAATCATACTTTGGTTTGGGGTACAGCAGAATAATGAGACAGATTCGGCCTTGGAAGCTTGCGTTTCCCAGTTAATAAGCGCATGACGGGACAGAAGGCACGTGAGATGGAACAAGAAGCATAATCGTATACTTATTCCGACATCTGTTCTACTTCATTGGTAGATATACAGCACGTAGACCTACAACCTCAATTTTGTTATGTGCTTGAAAAAGAAAAAAGTGTTTGACTATGTCAGGAGAACCCTTGCAACAAGCCTCCTTCCCCCGCCTGGCCCTTTACTCAGAGTGCAGCAAAGAATGGCAGGTCATTCATTAGCACTTTAATTACCTTGGAGGTAACATGCTCGTTTAAGGCATCAGAATGGTTAAAGTTGGCTGTAGAGGCAGAGCAGTACGTTTACACCCCTGGCAGCTCCTCACACTTCTGTCTAAAAGTGTTTCATTCTGGTTTAAGAAGGCTGCAAGGACGTGCGCTGAGGACATGCATGTTATATAAAGCACTTCCAAAGTGACACTGACAGACAGGGCGTTGTTCCTGCCACAGCTACTGTATCGGCTACTGTTCTGCTTTGCTTTTCCCACTCATGTACACACTTTTCATCCTAAATAACTGAATAAATAAAAACCCACACAGTTTTTCCCACCCCTGAAGCTACTGACAGGTTCATCCAAGTTGGATTATTCCCTGTCAAAATCGACAACTCTTCCTAAACGCAGTGGGGGAATAAAATTACATCAAACCTGAGATCAGATAGGAGAACAACCGCAAATTAAAAAGACACAGAATTTGAAAAAAGAAGAAAGAAAAATAAAAGATAGACTCAAGATCCACTTTGACCCTGACCAGGATAAAGTGAAAACTGATGTTGAATACATGTAAAAATAAATAAATAAATAAATACGTAATAAACACACTGCCTGGTGACGTCACAAACAGCTAGTGAACTGGATTGTTCCGGGTGGCAAAACAAAACATAGTCACCACTGTGTTCAGGTAAGAATGAATTAGCAGATGATATTCTTTGCTATTTTAATGTGATAAACAAAATGCATGTTAGCTGTTGTGCCCCAGAGTGCACAACTCTGCAAGCAGGGTTTACATTTTTAATCACCTTGCATGTGCAGTGAGCACTTATACTCCTGAACATAGCCGGCATGATAATAATTATATCCGGCCACAGATTCTTAGGCTTTCAGTGATTCGTGTGTAAAGTTCATGGTAATTTGTCAAGTAGGTGTAAATAACCAGACACTTCACATTTGGCCACTTACTAACTTTCTCCGTTTTAATTATTTTACCTGTATTAATCAGGAAGCTTCTCTCTCCCAACTACCAATTAATCATGATATCTTATCAATGCAACTTTGTCCAATTTTGTAAGTTGTTTTGAGTTCATTGTCAATTTTTCACCAAAAAAAGTAAAAAAGAAATCAAAAAGGTAATTAATGGTTGTGTTTCCGTTGAAATAAACCTTTTAATAACTAAACCATGGACTCATCAGATAAATAATTTTGAGAGATTACCTCTGCCAAGGAGGTTGTGTTTTACCTTTGGATTGTTTGTTTGTTTGTTTGTTTTTGTACTTGAATACAGGATTATTCAAAAGTGTTATGTGCAAACTTTCATGAAATATCTACCAGAGGTGGGGCTTTGGACAATTAAGACTCCACTGAGTTTTGGAATGATCCAGATCAAATTGTGGTTCAAAACTATTTAATGGATTCTTTAATATTATGAGGATATTGTGAACTCTGCGAGGTCAGAGTACACCCTGGACAGCTCGCCAGGCCATCGCAGTACTTTGTTACTTTTTTATTTTAATAAATGTTTGTGCTCTCCGAATTTTCTTTTTTTTAATTTGTTTGTTGTGTTTATATTATGTGACTTATGAACGTATTTAGGTTAAGCAAGAAACAGCAGACATGTTAATCAGAGGCCAAGAAAGTTTTTTTAATTGCTATCTTTATAATCATGCAGATTTTCAAATTGCTTTTGAAAATGCAGTTTGTCATTTCTCTGTATCTTTTGGTCATTTCAACTCAAATTTATTTACATAGCACTTTTAAATGTAAGCGTGAATTTACATATTGTTTTAACCAGTGGAAATATGCAAATATAACTAATTATTCCACCATAAGTGTACACTAATGTATAATATAAAGTGTTGTGATGCCGTTGCTTGTTGTTTTACAATGAATGGTGAATTTCTGTACATTGAAATTTCTCCCAACGTTTTCACAGAATTTTTCTTTTCTTTCTTTCTTTTTTTTTTTTTTTTTTTTATAAATATGCTCCGTTCGCATTGCTTATATTAGTCTGATTCACATTTACACACGTGAAAACATACACAGGACCCAGCTAGCACTGGATGTATTTAGCTCGCTTTGCTTAGTCTGGCTTGAAGCTGAAGCTGGCACACATACTGTATTATTTGCTTCTCTCTTGCCCTGGAGAGGGTTTGCTCATCTTGTGGCTTTGGCCCAAGTAAACATCTTGATGTAGCACCAGGAGACAAATAATCATCGATAAGCAGCAGCTTATGAGGCTCACAGCTATCTGGAGACAGAGAAGTCTCCCATCTCAGGGCTTTCATTTTAAGACATGTGTCATACAACACAGAACACACACACACACCACAGTTTCTCTTTAAAATGGATTGTTGACAGTTGTACTGAATCGCTATTGAAACTTTTAAGGTCACGACATGATCGAGACTGTGATGCGAGACCACCAAAAAAGCAGTAAACCGACAAATCCAAATCAAAAAAGAAAGACACATCTGTGTTCTGGTGGACAGAAGAGAAGGAGTTGATTTCTCCAAATAAAATTCACTTATCTGTTTGAAATGCCATAAACATGTTTATACCCTAGTGCAGCTCATGTGTCTCACAGTGACGATGGATACTTTGACAGGAAACATCATGATACCTTTGTACATGATGTGCTATAACATCTAGGTTTGCTATTAAAAAATAGCCGTTCTATAGAAGGACGTAACCCCCAGCCAGGATGCCTCAAGTGCACAGTGGACAAAAGCCATCCCCCATACGAACAGTTTCGGACAATCAACATTTTATTAGCCACCCTACACACAGGTTTAGGTCATTGGGACTGCCTATGCAAAATTTCAGAAAGCTATCTTGCATATGAGCCAAGCAATGGCCCTGACAAACTTTATATGTTCAAGATCATTGTTCCAAGGTCAAAGGTCACATATGCAAATTGGCCACCCCTCGCACAGGTTTAGGTCATAGGGAGTGCCTATGCAAAGTTTCAGAAAGCTATCATGCATTTGAGCCGGGCAATGGCCCGGACAAAATTATTGTCACGCTGCCCGCGAAGTTCCAAGGTCATGTGCCAAGGTCAAAGGTCACATATGTCCACAACTTTACCCCTGAGATCTTTTGACAGTGCCTTGCCACCCATAGTTGATTGTTTGCTTTCAGATACACTTTCAAGCACTGGAATACTCAAGGAATAGCTGCTTTTATGCTGAACTCTCAAAAAGCAGTGTGTAAAGCTCTGCGGGTAGGATGTACAAGGGTGGGAAAAAACACAATTCGAATTTTTGTCCCCTTTGGCTTTTCATCCACTCGTAGCGAGTCACTGTAAGAGACAGAGACAGATGTACACAGAGTCTAGCCTCAATTGTACCGTTAAGTGATCTGCCGGTTACATGGGACATCCCATGATCAGAATGATTACAGTTGTTCACAGGTGGAAGACAATTAGCTTGACTGATGATGATTAGTTTTACCTCATTGAGTTTTCAAGTATTTTTTTGAAGGGGTAATCCTTTAACCATCTCAGAGTTTGGTTCTTTTTCTGAGCTGTTGCTATTCCATGTTTCACTTGGATGTTTTGTGTATTTATTTCAGGCTAGAAAGCAACAAAATGTAAATATTTCATGAAGGGGATTACCTTTTATACCCACTATAGATGCAGGTAAATCCAAAGGGTACTCTTACTTTTTCTTGGCACTGTATCACATTTACATCACAAATATTCCCTTTGCTATGACTTGGTCAGAAGTAAATACTTTCTGAATGCTTTATAAATATGATGATAGACAGAGTGCTCAGTAAAAGTGAAAAAAAAAACCTTCTTTCTAGAAAAAAAAAGTGTTCTGACACATGCATGTCAAGCCGATTTGATAGTTAGCATGAAGCTCTCTAAATGATGGTCTTCCTGTTAAACTTAAGAAGCATAAAATCTAGTGTCTTACAGTATGTGCATATTAAAATGGCATCAGGCGGAAAACAAATGAAGAGCAGTAGATGACAGAATAAATATAATATTGTAAAATGGATAGAAAACAAAGGAGCATCATGCTGGTTTTCAACATATCTACCTGCTCCAATGGAAAACAAATAAAACAAATGGCCACTAAACTCCATTTTACAGTAATGGTTATCACGCATGATCATCCAACAGTCCCAGTTTTCTGCCGTTTCTGTAGTTTTTATAAAACGGCAAGAAGCAACTGATTGCTTTGTGGAAAAAAAATTGTAGATGAGATGGATGTATTGGTTTGTCTTTATTAGCACAGCAGCAGCCCTCAGCTATCTCCCTCAGACAGCGATGCACTGGCCTCTCCATGGCACTATTTAAAAGACACTTACATTTTCTCTTCAAGGAACACAGTCTCCCTTTACCACATGAGATTTCTGATAACACAGCTAGTGAGAAAAGGAACCGAATAGAAAAAAAATCATCAGAATTCTTGCAAGGTGCACATATGCGGTACAGCTACCATGGCAACTACATGAGATACAGTGATCCTACGTGAACCCTTCCTCCACCAACAACTCCATCATCTTGTCTATGACATCCTCTACCATCCTATCCATTATCTCATCCACCAACTCTTCCAGGATCCTGTCCACCATCACCTCCAACATTTCAGTCACTATCTCCTCCAAAATTTCATCCACTATCTCCTCTACCATCTCATCCATCATCTCGTCCACTATGTCCTCCATAATCCTGTCCACCATCACCTCCAACATTTTAGTCATTACCTCTTCCAAAATCTCATTCACTATCTCCTCTACCATCTCACCCATCATCCGTCCACCATCTCGTCCACCATGTTCTCCATCTCCTTCATCTCATTCGCCATGTCCATAATTTTATCCACTATCTCCTCTATCATCTCATCCATCATCTTGTCCACCATCTCCTTCTTGATCTTGTCCACTACCTCATCCATCATTTTGTCCACCATCTTTTTTTATCATCCCCGCATTATCTCGTCCACCATCTACTTCATGATTTCGTCTACTATCTTCTCTACCATCTCCTCAACCATCTCTTCCACCATCCTACATCATTTCATTTACCGTCTTTCTGACCGTCTCCTCAACTATATCCCAAACGTGTCCTCTGCCATTTCTCATACCATCACCTCCTTAGCTATGTAGTGAGCACATACAGTAAACAGGAGAGTTTAATTAAAGTTTGTTCAATACTCTCATAGCATAAACCAAAAGTTCCCAAGCCTGGTCAATGAGGACCCCCTGTCCTACACATTATAGTGCTTTTCCTGCTCTGTCACACCTACTTCAAGTCATGAAGCATAGTTTATTAGCTAATTAGTTCAATCAGGTGTGTTGGGATCAAGGAAAACATTAAAATATGCAGAGCACAACACTGCCATAAATCATTCCTTGTTGTGATTTCTTTAGGAAAGTGAAAATATCCTGTCAATTCGACCCCAATTCCAAAAAAGTCAGGACACTAAGTGAAATGTATTTTTTTTTTAAACCTCTGTCCAGCTTCCCTTTTTATACCCAATCACAATGATCTGCAGCCAACAAATTAGTTGCAAAATGTTCCTCCAGCTGTTTCTTTTTAGTAACACTTTCTTTTCTAGCCTTTTGTTGCCCCGTCCCAACTTTTTTGAGGCATTTTCCTGCCATCAAACTCAAAATGAGTTAATATTTTTCATGAAGTAGTTAAATGTTTTACTTTCAACCTTTGACATAAATTCTATGTGCTACAGTGAGTAAAGTATTGTTTTTTGAGATTTTCTAATTGTTGCATTCTGCTTTTATTTACATTTTACTCAGTGTCCCAACTTTTTTTGGAACATCATAGTCGAAGGTAATTTTACTTCCTTGTAAGAATAGAACAAAATAAAAACAAGACTATTTCAAGCTTGAAATAGTAAAAATGGCAAGAAATAGGTTTAATGACTTTGTATTTTTTTTTACTATAATTTAGTAATAATTAGATGTATTGAATAAATGTGTCAATATTTACTCGCTAAGATGTATCACATTGTGAAAAAGGTGTGAGTATTTTTACTTTCTAAATTTTTGTGGTGTTATCACTGATGTTCAATGTAAGTTAAATATTCAAATGCAATCCAACAATAAACACTGTAAGTGACTGAAATTCAAACGTATTTTAAAGGAACAGTGACAACTGTGTGTGTGTGTGTGTGTTACTCTCTCAGTAAGCAGCATGGTGTGTGAGACAGCCAGGCTTTCTGGAGTGCAGCAGCTGGGGGAGTCGCCACAGGCAGAGGGCAGCACTCTGCTAACCCTCTCGCCCACTCCAGGGGGAACCAATGTGATTACTGCATTACCCTCTGCTAGCCCAGCCTGCCCTCACCCAACTCTCTCTCTCTGAATCAAAAACAAGCCAGCGGAGGAGTGCAGAGCCAGCCAGTAGAGTAACATATAAAAAGAATAGTGTTTGGGGAAAATTGAAACAGCAAAGCAGGCTGAGGAAAGCTTCAATCATTTTTGCATTTCTTTTGTTCTCCTGGTCTCACTGATGAAACAACCAAAATCGTAAAAGAACTAAAAAAAGAAAAGAAAAACTTTGTTCTCCAGCCACATAAGGACTGGTGAACTCCAAAATGCTCAGACTGGTGAATAACATGGACAAAATAATAGCACGCTGCAGTTACCCTACTGCAGAAAAACATACATCTTCAGGAAAATAATCAACAGCAGGGTGCTGTGACAAAGCAGAGCAGAGTCATGGTGACCGACCCAAAGTGGATTATTTTTCGGAAACAGCATGACTGATTCCTCTTACACCAATTACAACTTTCTATTTATTACCTCCTCCAGGGAGGTTGTGTTTTACTTTCAGTTTGTACTTTCAGTTTGGGTGTTTGTTAAAACGATTATGCAAAATGTTACGTGTGCATTTTCATGAAATTTCTCCATTAGATTTTAGAGATAATCAGGATCAAGTTCTGGGTCCAGGAATTTTGTTAAAGAATTCTTTAACATTGTGAGGATTTGTTTAAGTGTGGTAATACAGCAGGTCCTCCAGAGGATTGCTGTGTACTTTCTGTCAATTTTTTGGTTTGGGGAGGTTTACGCTCTCCGAGTGCTCGTTTCTAATTTTTTGTTTGGTTTTATGTTGGATATGAACGTAGCTAGGCTAGGCATCAATCAGCAGACATGTTAGTTACAGGCCAAAGAACATTTCTTTTATTATTTTTATTCTTATAATCATACAGGTGTCAAATTTTTATTTAAGTCCCAGTTAGTCATTTCTGTGTTTGCTTGTCATTTCAATTAAATTTTCTTTTCTTCCTTTTTTTTTTAACTCTCAAAGTGCAAATAGAACACAATATTAGCAGGCCCAGTGTATAATTTGTAAAAAAAAAAAAAAAAAAAATTGGCTAGGTGGAGTTTTGTTAATTTATGACAGTGTACTTTTTATCCTTTTATAGCTATTTTTGTTTTTGAACATCTGTGAAACAAGTCCCTGCTCTCACTTACATTATAGCTATAAACCATTATTCTCTCTCTCTCTCTCTCTTTATTCAGTTTATCATTTTACAGAGAAACCACAAAAAAGTGTGATATTACCAGTCATGAAAATCTTCACCAGTGGCTCCAACAATGCACTCAACTGCAAAGTCTCAACTGCAGAATATATAATGTAATGTAAGTTGCATACATGACCAATTAGAATCACAGACTCCTGCTGAGAATGACAGTGATCTATCAACGATGGCATGACTCCCAAAAGCCATGTTTCCATTAACCATTAGCTGTTTACTTTGCGCTCATTGTGCTTTCATTAAGCTCACCGTGTCAGCGGGAGGACGGAGAAAAAGAGCTACTTGAAGGGATTTATGTACTCCAAGCTTCCATGGGCATGCCATAAAACTGCAGGCCAGTGATGCCTCCTTTCACGGGTACTACAAAAGGAAATGTAATTACCTTGATATGGTGGCAAAAGAAAAGGGCAAACTCTCAATATGCAGTAAACGCACTCATGCTGGGAGCAAGCAAGTCTAATTATGCAGCTGATCTGTGGTAGTCTCTTTCTCGTGCTCACTCGCTGCTTGTGCAGGATCATGACCTTACTTAAGGTAGGACACGACCGGAATTTCTTTCCCAGTGGTCAATTCCCAGACAAAACTGCTTTAAGACATACTGGAGCTTCAGGCACTGCATCACATGGTAGTGGAGTGTGATTCTTTTGGAGAAAAAGAAAAAAAAAGCCACTAGTGGTTCATAGGAGAGGAAGGGTTAGTGAAGTTTAATTGAAGAACGCTAATGAATCCTCATATTCATCAGACTTCCATTCAGCTGATTAAAGAGACTCAGAAGGCAGAGGAATCTGAAGGTTTATATGAGTCTTTTGGTAAACTGACTAATCTTTTACACTCTAGTGCTGAAACGTTTAGAGATGTATATAATTACTTCATTATTTTGCTCTGATAACACCCAGTGCTTTCATATCTGTCATGGTTTATTTAATTTCAGTTAGAAATGAACAGTTTCAGTTCAGTATCTTCATAAAAAAATAAAAAATAAAAAACAAGATTAAAAAGGAATATTAAACAACAGTTGACCTTGAATGAAAACATAATTTTGCTCAATTACAAGCTTTGACTTCCTTCTATCACTATTCCACTCCAAGGAGTTGAAGTTAAATCAAATGAAATGTTTAAAAATGTGTAAATGAATGCACAAAACCTTGTTATTTTAAACTGCTACCCTAGAGCAACGTTTGACATCGACATATCTGCACGGTTTGATTCCAGCTGTGAGCGTTCAGAGCAGACAATGCGAAAGCTGAGCTTGCCGTTCTCTCAAGAATGTGTGCAGCAAGTATTTATGGAAAGGAGATGACAGATAGTTGCTCTGGAAACGCCAATAACAAAAGAGAAGAAAAGAGAAGATGCAGACGAAGGGTAGGCGAGGAAGGAAAGGAAAAGAAGGAGAGAAGAAGGAGAAGAAGAAAAAGAAAAAAACAACTTAAGGCACTGCTCAAGGTGCGTTGGGGCCCTCGCTCTGAGTACGCCGTTACCATGGCAACAGGCGGGCAGCAGAGAAGCAATGCCGGCATTAACGTTCGTCGGGAGTGCCAGGCACGTGCCCATAAATCTGTTGCGCATAAAGAGGCACCAGACTCTCTTGCTAATGTTGTGAAGCCTGCAGGGCTCTCCATTCTTCTGCTATAATTATGATAAAAAAGGACAGGACAAGGGTGTTGCTCTTTTTCTGTACAAAGGACTGCAAATGTGCATGCTTAAAACCAAGGTGTGCATGAATAACACACACACACACACACACACACACACACACACAAACACAAACACACAAACACACAGCTTTGTGCACCCTCCAGAAGCGAGGGCTCTCATTCATCAATTTGCGGTGATAATCTGTCCTAAACACAGCCCTGGACTTACAGATAAACTCTGAACACAACGGTCAATCCAGGCCTCATATCTTTTCCGTCTTTCTTTATGCCTTCTTTAGTTCCTTCTTTGATTTTTTTTACTGAATTTTATTTTTCCGTCTTGATTGGCATGCCAAGTTTAAGGAGTGGCGGTGCGTAAAAGAGGAGGAGTTCGATGTGATGCGGGGAAAAAAACAAGATAACACAATTGTAGGAAGGTTATGACTTCAATCCTCTCACACACACACACACACACACACACACACACACACACACACACACACACACACAATCAGGGAGGTGAGGAGGTTTCCGATTACTAACTGAAACTGTTACAGATGAGATTCCTGCAGCTACCTGCACGAATCCTGGGGTGACTGTGATGACACATAATACAGACCTTTCATTATAGTCACAGTTAAAGTCCAGAGAAATGTTTCTCAAGTGGCCACCTGTGGTCTTATCATGTTACAGCAGTGCAAATCAGAATCTGTCAGAGTAATATATTTATTTATAAGGTCTATAGAATAATTAGCCCATTGCTGACCAAACTCATAATCAAGTTGGTCTATTAATAATAACATGAATTTCAGCCTAACGTGTTCTCTCAGTGCAGAAGATCGTTTGAGAATCAGAACTCTATTTATCTAATCAATAACAAATTTAAAGGATAAACCTTATATTTGACTCAGAGGCAATCCATGGAATACCTTTCAATGGCTGCGAATGGAGTCCGTGGATTGATCACAGTGATGAAATCCTACATTCGAGTAATGCTCAGAATTTTCGACCTCTTACTAGGAAAAATGCTCCATCAGCTCAGAAAGTTGCATGTACAGTCCATGTCCTTATTTACTCTGATATCTGTCCGTACTGTTTTAGTTACAGAGGAGGTAGAGTAAATATACTGTACAGTACATCACTCGTATCACTAGTGATAACTGGAATGATTTTTGCTAACAAAATATGAAAATGGAGGGGTCTGTGACTTCCTTCAATATGTAGCTTGAAAGCACTGAAGTAAAAATAGCATAATTCCGAGTTCCCACTTCATAGGTAATGTAGTTCTACTGCTTGTATGGTTGAAGATGCTGGTGGGACAACAAACGTCACTCACTCATCATTTATTTGCTGAACAACTTAATCCTATTAGGGAGGCAGGGAGGCTGCACCTATCTCAGCCGACTTTGGGCGAAGGCGGGGTACACCCTGAACAGCTCACCAGTCCATTGCACGGCCAACACACAACCATACACACTTACATCCATACTGAGGGGCAATTTGGAACAGCCAATTAGCCTAATGTGGATGTCTATGGACTGCGGGAGGAAACCGGAGTACCCAGAGGAAACACACACAAGCACAGGAAGAATATGTTAACTCCACACAGAAACGCCTGAGCCTGGGACTTGAACCCAGGACCTTCTTGCTGTGAGGCTAACGTGCTAACTATTACACCACTGTGCCACCTGGCAACAAACATAACACTTTTTTAGGTAAACTCTAAGAATATATTTACAGAAAGAAAAAGAAAAAAACAAATGATTAAACAGAGCCACACCATGAACTAGTTTGATGGAAGTGCAAAGATAATTAATGTTCTTAATAAGCTATTAAAAGGTCCATATAAATCATTTCAAGCCATTAACCAGCTCTTTGTGTTCATTCTGGTGTTGTCTGACCTCCAGTCACTCTGTCTGACAGAGTGTGATGCTAATTTATGGGCATATTTGACAGCTGTGCCATGGTGCGAGGGGTCACGGTTGAAACGTTTGTTGGACAGATAGGTATAATTTTATTGCTATTGTTTATTGTTATGTTAAAAACAAAAAATAGTGCTTTGTCTTTATCATGTTTGTCTGACCTCCATACATGTGTGTGTGTGTGTGTGTGTGTGTGTGTGTGTGTGTGTGTGTGTGTGTGTGTGTGTGTGTGTGTGTGTGT
>JBCNYH010000022.1:18517980-18535983 GCA_039654325.1 Tandanus tandanus | reverse complement strand
AAATATATATATATATATATATATATTTGATATTTCCTGTATGCGTTTTCTCTTCAAGAAAATTCTTCTCTGGAAGCTGCTAATGGTGTTTGGTTTCTAGTCAGTTCTGTTTAACACATTTTATAACACAGCATTTACACAGAAGATAGTCAGACTTGCCAGTAAATAGGTAACTTCTCAGTTTTTGTGCCTGGGTGATAACTTCCCAGTTTCTGCTCCTAGTTGATTTTTTTCCCCCAGTACATCTGTGGAGAATGTTTAAATTTGGTTTAATTTTTTGATTGTTTGCTTTCTGGTTGGTGATAAAAGCCAATAACTGCTACTCAAACTGTAGACTAAATTTAGTGAGAAAGACATACAATGATTTGTTATTGTGCACCAAACTGTTGGGGCACACTCTCTAGTGATGACTCAAAGTCATTCTACTGAGGGCTTCTTTAAGATTATAACAGCTAGCTCAGGGGTGTCAAACTCATTTTCACTGAGGGCCACATCACTAAATTTTGAGGTCATTGAGGGCTTAATAATTACTCAACATCTATTCAAAATGGCAACCATGAAATATGCATGTCAGAATTATCTTTTTAGGCATTTATCCTCTTTTCCTTTATTCGCTTGCGATGTTTCCTGAGTCCTGAATGGCTAGCTGTGTACTTGAAATAGGTTGCTGCCACCTAGTGGATGGATGATAAATTACACTTCATGGTAATGGTTGCTGCAAAGAATGTACGATAATCATATACTTTAAAAGCACTCACAGGCCACATTAAATGAGCCCATGCATAATTTATTGCCCTTTCATCAACCAAGCAGATTACACGTACTGGCTTTGCCATATAATAAAGCTGATATAATGAGAGTGTGACCAGGTACCAAATGGTTTTTCAGATTTTCCCCAACATTAAATGTTAGGTATAATGTATAAACAGTATGAAGTCTCATTTTTACTTTATAAATTGTGATCAGTGGCAAATTTCTCTGGTGTAAGAGGAATAAAAAAATATTTTGTGTATTATGTGCTGATAGTTCCCCCTGATTGGCTAACATCTCTAAAGTCAGGGGAGGAGATAGTAAGGTAGGGTGAACGATATAATTTTAAGCTACTCATGATGTAAGAAGCAGAGCCAATGTGCACAAACACTGAAAAGTGAGTACAGGTAGGGTGGGATGGAGAAGTCAATAAGGTGTGAATGGTCTGCTTTGATAATCGAGAGGTGGGGTCTTTGTGAGAAAAATCACAGGTTTTCTAGCCTTGCCAAGCACACTCCATAACCGGGCACACTGCCACATCAGCTCCGGATAGAGGCAGCACGCTTAAGTGTGCTTTTCCCCTCAATTTGTTCCCACTGCACAAGGACGGGGTGACAGACCTGACGAAGGCTTCAAACACCTCATGCAGATGCGGCGGGTGAGCTGAAGACAGTGGAGGGCTCATCAGCGTTGGCGTGTTGTCAGATCCTTCATGCAAGGAAAACCCAGACAGAGGTTTTTAAGCTAAGTTGGCACGGGAAAAAAGGCAATCTATCCTGCAGCGGGTGGAATTATTGAGACGTGTTGCAACGACATAAACTTTTGCTGGGGAACTGAATGGCTTTTCTAGCAGTTTTTCCTCTGATCTGATCTTGTTTTAGTGCATCTAAGTGCGGCGACAGTTTCTGATTAGAAAGAAAAAAATCACAGCAATATTAAGAGGAATCAAATATTCTGCAAGTTACTGTTACCACCCTGAAGTCCTGGAATATTCTGTTCTTATAGCAACCATTATATGTTATCCATTTATACGTAGTTAGGTTTATTTTTAAATTACTTCCTCTTTCTTCTCACTCTCATAGTAAGTATTTACATGTTAACATGAAAAAGCACAAAAAAAAAAAAAAAAACTTTTGTTCCATGGTAAAAAACTCCAAGTTACGGCTTTACCACTGACTCTTAAAAAGCTCTGAAGTTGGAGACTCATTCCATAAATGTAAAAATAAATATGAATAAATAAATAAATCTCTCAAAAAGATTCACATTACATCTGTTTGCATGAAGCATCAGGTATATGAGTCCCTATGTGAGCTATTAGTCATATCAGAAAAGGTGAATTAATACAGTATATACATGTGAAACCTGTGACTACTCTCAGAGGTGCTGTTTTAGAAAATGAATCAATGATTTGAGATAAAAACAAAAGTCCCCGGCTCTGTAAGTGGCCCTGTGAAACACCATCATGCTGCAGTACAATGACGCTCCTAAAAATACAGCTAGAAAATCTGTACACTTGACAGAGCCACCATACTGCCCGGGGTTTTTAACTTAAAAGACAACAGGTTTGTTATCTTTCTGTAAATGTATCTTCAACATCCGACTCCATCTTGTCATAGAGCTAAATTAGTTCACACTGATTTCGGTTTGCTGAAAAAAAGTCCCTAAAAGTCTCGTCTCCGAAGTAAGACGCAGCCTCCTAATCACTGTTCTTAAATGAGCTAATTTCAGGTTGCTAATAATTCAAAGAAAGGATGGATGAACTCTCGCAAAGTAATTTGTCCCTTCAGATGAATTTGATGGTTCGCTAGCAATCTCATTTCAAATCAACACCCACCACAAACGAGCTTCAGGACTGGATGATGATGGTCACTTTTCTTTTATATGATAAATGTAAGGGTATAGACTATCACTGTAGTAGAAATCACCTGAAGCTTGGCTCTTGGCTCTGGTCGCATTGTTACCTCTGCCATAAAATGTTTTAGCAGTTTTAGCAGAAGTATTGTTGTTTTTGGAAAAAAATCTTGATCACACCTGTACATGGATTTTCATCGAACTTGCTGGGGAGACTACCCTACCCTTCCCAGAGATGACTTGGTTTTGGATTGTCATGGTCAAAAGGTCAGAGCACAATCAAAGTTTTGGAGAAGTGCGGATAGATATTCTGGTACTATGGAACACTAATAGGAAAGCACAGCACAGACTTACAAATGAGACCCTAAGTGAAAGGTCAAATCCCAGTTGTCTCCTAAAGCCTTCAAGCGATGTACCTATAGTATAGATGAACAGACGGGCAATTACAACTAGTACCCATATAGGGCTTAGTTGTAACATTACCTATGCTGTGTGGAAGGGATTTTGTGGATGATCTCAACTGACCACTTCTTTACTGACATACGCTTGAATTTGAGAGGAACAGGAAAAACCCAATGACCTAGCCTTTAATCTTGAGGAAAATCTGGTATAAATGGACAAGCTACAGTATAATGAGTGCACGATGTTGTTTAAGGACAGAGGAAAGGTGTTACAGAGGGTAAGGCTTTTTTCCTGCGTAAACACACTTATGCACCTGTTTAGCGACGGTTAGCGAGGTTAATTAAAAAAGATCCCCTGGTCATTCCTTCACCTGATCCTCTTCTTCCAACACACTGAGATTATTTCAGCAACACAATTTAATTAGTTAATTATACGTACTTCTGCTGCAGGTTGGAATATCCAACAAACATTTGGAGGGCGGAGACAATTTACGGAGTTTGCACAACCTATATCACCACCAACACGCTTTCATTCCAAACGCTATTAATTTCAGATAATTACTTAATTTAGAGCACAAACTACTTTATGAAAGCTGATCAAAAATAAATAGATAAATAAATAAATAAATAAAAGCATAGAATTTAGACACATAACATAGAGAGGAGCAGTGTTTACTGTCCAGCTGCTGCACTGGACGTTTAAGCCCAAAGACAAACGCTCAAGAGCTAACTGCGCATGCATATAAACCTGTATGGGCCTGACGAAGGAAGATATAAAAAAAGAGGGCTGAAGAGACACAACACCCTCTGTGTACCCACTGTTTACTTTGCCCAAGCACGGTGGCATAATGGTTAGCATGACCGCCTCACAGCACAGGTACTGGTTTGAGTGCCGGGCTCGGGTGTTCCTGTGTGGAGTTTGCATGTTCTCCCAGTGCTTGTGTGGGTTTCCTCCCACAGATCAAAAACACTCACATTAGGCTAACTGGCCGTTTCAAATTGCCCCTAGGTGTGGATGTGAGTGTGAATGGTTGTGTGTTTTTTGGCCCTGCGATGGTCTGGCGAGCTAATCAGGGTGTACCCCGCCTTCGCCAGCTAAGTGTCAGCTAAGATAGGCTCCAGCCTCACTGCCACCCTAAGAGAATTAAGCCATTTGGCAAATGAGTGAATAAGTGAGTGAGTGTAACCTCAACTGGCTTCGCACAAGACGTTTAGTATTTTTTTTTTTATTAATTAAATTAACTAATTTTTAAGTAGTTCTTTTTAAAGGAAATAAATATATGTGACCCATCACCACAAAATGAGTCTTAATGCACCAAACTGACTTTTTTGGTAAATTGATTTTTTTTTTTTTTTTTGAAAAGTCGTGTGAATGAATTAAATAAACAGGAGATATGTTTTTTGTCACAGCTTTATCAAATGTTTTCCAATTTTAGAAACTTTTAGGGTCATTTTAAAGCTGAGAGTACCGTCTATTTATTTATGTGCACAACTCAAAAAGTCAGTCTGGTGCATTAAGACACATTTTTTGGTGATGGGTCATATATGTGGAGCACTATCATGCTATAGCAACAAATACAGTTTTATGTAAGTAACGCTATTGTTCATTTATTATAGAAAAACAGTATTATATTCCATAATTAATAGGAAATGAAATAATTAGAAAACTACTGTAGTACACGAAGAATAATACACTTCAGAAATTAATATAATTGAATAATAGTCTATGACTCCTGACACTTCCATTAATAAGTCAGAACGAAGTTTTCAGTTTCTCAGTAAAGGGAAACGTTCACACTATTCGCAACTACGAACACTACTGGTGCAGATGAAAAACGGAGTGTTCCTTTCACCAATGGACCGAACAATAGAGAAAGAGACATGGAGCAGGAACATACAATGTAGATCAAATGCGCTGAAGATCTGTCTCGTCTTCTTATACGGATCCCCTGCTGATAACTTCCTACCCATGAGAGACACAAACTGCTCCAAAGGGACCCCTTTGAGAGACACAGAGACAAAGACAGAAAGAGAGTTTATTACTGAGTTCTCCTCACAAGAGCCTGTGCTTCCTTTACATGGCAGTCATCTGAAGAAGGCACTGTGTTTAAAGGAGTAATACGTCTCCCTTTTGCCTGAAGGGTAGTCATTTTTCTCTGAGTGCTGTTATTGAGATGAAAAAGCTAGACTGCTGGGCCCTAGACTGTGTTTTTTGGGAAACACCGTGTACGCGGGATTTCGCCAATCTCTTCAGGGTGGGCTGCGTCGACAGCAATGTGTATGAGACTGGAGACGTTTTGGGACTGAGAGTGATTAATTAACAGATATGAGTCTAGACGGGATGGTCCTGAAGTATCATGATTTATGATATCAAAAAAAATTAAATGACATATTAATTAACATGACAAAAACAATTTCTACCTGGAAGCTGAATGATAAAACTGAAAATTCAGTGGGGAAAAAAACAAGCGTCTGTAAGAGATGTGTAAGGATTATCTAATGACTGATAAAAGCCTTTCCGTTTCTTACCCCTTTCCTTTCTTTCCTTCTCCTTTCTTACCCCTTTCCTCTCTTACCCTTCCCTATCCTTACTCTTTCCTCTCTTACCCTTCCCTATCCTTTCCATTTTCCTTTCCTCTCCTTACTCTTTCCTATCCCTTTCCTCTCTTACCCTTCCCTATCCTTTTCCTTTACTATCCTTACTCTTTCCTGTCCCTTTACTTTCTTTCCCTTCCCCATCCTTTCCATTTCTTACCCTTTCTTTTCCAATAATTTTCCTTTCTTTTGTTTCATTTCCCTTCCTTTTTCCTATCCCTTTTCTATCCATTTTCTTCCTTTCCTTTATTTTCTTTTCCCTTCCAATCCTTTACCTTCCCTATCCTTATCATATCTTATCCTATCTTTTATTTTTCTATTTTTTCCCTTATTTTTCCTGTTCTGCTTCTGATGCTGGGAGAATTAGGGCAGCAGTAGCCTCAGGAGGTTTAAAGGACATCACAGAGGGACGTGAATATCACTAGCGTAATCTTGTAGATTTCAAATGCATGAATATCTCATGAAATAATGAGCTATTTTTTCCAAAAAATAGAAATAGTAATGTATCTATTCAGCACTATATATGTTTATACCACCATTTCTTCCAAACATGGGTGAAAATGAGAGACAAAAATCTGTGTTCTTGGCTTCTTTAAAAAAAAAAAATCCATCTCTCTTTCTCTCTCCTTCATATGGTGCTGTTGAGGAGAAAGCCAATGGAGGGCTGATTGCCATTCCTTCAGATAGAGAGCCCATCCGTCACAGGGAGGTGTCAGCTGGGTGGTCTCAGCTCCTCTGCCATATCCCCTCTCCTTTCCTCTTTTCCCCTCTACAGCACAATCCCTCTCCTCTATCCTCCTCCTTTGCAGTGTGACTCAAAAGCCAGCCTGTCACTTCGTGTACATAGGAAACATGATAAATGACGTACAGCAGCGTTTGTAAAATTGGATGCTGACACGATCGTGGATCGGCTCTCTCTGTAGTCCAGCATGTTGGATTTGAAATGAAACAGTGACCATGAGGTTAGAGTGCAGGTGTCAGTGTTCCTTTAATGATGCATACAGTGTGCAGGGTACACCTCTCTCTGACCCTTTATTAAAAAGGTATGTATATTTATAGTTCAGGCAAAAATAAATAAATAAATTTACACAAACAGAGTGTTTGGTCTCTGGGGATTGCTGTGCTAGAACTTAGTATCTCTTCAAAAAGCTATTTTGTAAATCTCTTCCTCAGTCCACACCCACTTCTGCACTGATGTCACACAGAATACATACAGAGTACATTTGTGGTTTAGGAAAAAACAGGACTTTCTACCCATGACCTAACTTGTCACGCAACATTATGAAAGCATCAGTGTAGCCACATTGAATAACCAAAAACACTTCTCACCACTATTTGATACTGTTATTTGATACCTTAGGCTCCATCCACCAAAGTTGGACAACAGAATTCTTTAAAAAGTGGATGCCAATTTTCATACCTTATACCTTAGTTCTTCTGGACTCTGATTGGTAAATTTGCATCACAGGTTCATGGTAATGAGCTCGTTCTAATGCGTTATACTTTCTGTACGATGCAGCTTTTTTGAATACTAGGTTCTGGTTGGTTAATTAGCACATTCTATAGTCTGTTATTTCAGACCACATCATTAGTGGATGCAAGAAAATCATTTTTAAATCAATACTTTGTGTCAAATTATTGATTTCTTTAATTAGTGGTGCAATAAGTGGAATAATGTACAGTGGGTCAGTCATTATTGCAAAGTAAAACCCTTTGGGGTGATTCAAGATCCCTCTGCTTCACCTCGGGGTCATGCATCACCCTGTCTGGGTTTATTTCTTTATACATACTGTCTGAATGTCCTCTCTTATGTAACTCTGTCACAGAGGCTTGTGAGTGGATTTAAAACTGATATAGTGACACTTCCTGTAAGGAGTCTTCAGTGTTAGAACTCTGTCAAAGTCAGTGGTGTGACATTAACTTTTGACAACTTGTTTACTCTTTGCAGTTTCACAGTCACATGATAAACTCTAAAAAGGACAAGAGAAATAGGACGGTGAAGTAAAAACTTTTTATAGCTGCTATAACTCAAGCTATAACATACATACATATTCTACAACATGTACAGTCTAGAACCAGGGACGTCGCAGATCATTCTCATTCAGCGTCCATTATTGTAGCAAAGTGCTTGCTGTTTGATTTGAGAATGTAAACAACATTTAAATTTGTTGCTGGCGCTATTCATGATTGGTGAATATAAATGCTATTCTTTTCCAGATCTTTCAGAGATACATATGTAAATCTTGGGATCTAATCAGCTGTGCAGTTTGCGGTAAAGCCGTGTGTTTGTCGAGTCTTTGTCATCCCAGAGCAGCGAGACTGCTGTTTAAACAAAAGCCACGCGACATAACATTGTCTGGAAAAGAAAGCTAGTATCTGTGTGTGTGTAATTTTTCAGGAGTTTAAAGGGAAAATATCTGCGTGGCATTCAGAAGCGGAATGTCGGGAAACTTTCAGGAAAACTGAACATGGCGCTACAGCGAGATTGATGGTTCAACCATGTCACATGACTGGCTTTTCTATCAGGACACAAACATACAGGTCACTTTATAGATGTACATTTACTGAATGTTGCTCTGCACAATGTATTTGCACCCTTTTACCCCTGAGCAGGTATTAATCGTGTGCTGAATTTTTATTAGTAAAGTATTGTTGTTGCTATTGAAGTCGTTTTGATTCTAAAATCTGATTGGCTAAGCCAGGTTCATTGTAAAGTCCATGATAATATATATGCACTTTTTAAATTCTGTATTAATATTTTGAAGCTAGGGTTTATAAAACAAACCTATACAACATTACATGAATTTTCCAGAAGCTCAAATCCCACTTTCTCATTCAAACACATGTTGGATATCATGTCTTTCTGCAAGACAAAATATATAGAGGAAAAACTGGCTGAAGCAGTTAAATTTCATATCATAGTCACAGAGGTGCTCACACTACAAGATCCAGCACAGAGAATATTAAACATGCTTGAAAATATCGAAATATGTTGCTTAGCAACCAAAGCTTTCTGTTACCAGACTATGTTGTGTGGCAGAAGAACGTTATTCATTTATTGTGAATATTATTCAAGCCATACTGCAGACCAATGTGTTTTTAAAACTGTAACTAAATAAAAAAACTGTGATGAAGCACATTAACACTGACGTTAATATTAACAAAGTTACCAATTATATATATTATATATATATTTTTTAAATCTGGAATTTTATAGGTTAAAAATGTAATGACTCAGATCCCCTCTAGTAGTTAAAATCATCTTGAAACTTGAAAAGCAGGTTCTGATGTAGAGTTGGTACATCTATACCTCATTAAATATTTATTTTAAAAGAAAAACTTTTTTTCTCTCTCTTATTAAAAGTGGGCACCCCTTCTTCCAACCCCCACCCTTCTTCTAGCCCCCCCGAGACACGGGAGTTTATTTTTTAAGCATCTCCCGCCTTTCAATCTCTTGCCTAATTTTGAGATTTTTCTAGAATTAATACTTATTTCAGAATTACTGATCTTCAAATCATCATATTATCACATTATTTTGTCACTTAATTCTTTTGTATGCCCTTTCCTGTGATAAAATCAGTGAAATACACCTTCTCATGCCGTATTTACATTTATAGCATTTGGCGGATTCCCTAATCCAGAGCGACTTACATTTTTATCTTCATTATACAACTGAGCAGTTGACGGTTAAGAGCCTTGCTCAAGGGCCCAAGAGTTGCAGCTTGATGGTACTGGGACTTGAACACCTGACATTCTGATCAGTAACTACTGAGCCACCACTGTCCCTATTGTATTGTTTTGTTTTAATAAACTACACCATTTCTGATTGGCTGTCAAGTATTGAGTAGCGCACCTGCAAATCACAGGTTTATTGACTTATTAATGCGCTTTTTCTAATAAAATAAGATTAAAAAGTACAATAGTACATGTTTCACTCATTTCCTGTATGAGATAACCTGAAAGATTACTTACAGGGGTTTAGCTCTTTTTTTTTTTTTAACTTGTTCCTGCTCCCTGTGTAAAAGCAGCTTTTGATTCATTATTTATTGACCACTGCCACCTTATTATCCTACTTTATGGTAAAAAAAAAAAAGCGTCCGGTTTCTCAAGCCAGTACTGACACTGATGTTTCAAACGCCGACTACAACAATTAGAATGCTTGATTAAAAGCATTTATTACTCATACTGGAGAAAAGGAAAGAGAGGTATAGGAAAGTAGAGAGTTGGTTAGTGAGAGACAGAGTTGTTGGAGCAGGGTTCAAGTGGTCTCTAATCTCTAAGAAATCCGCCTCAGGGAACCTGCTGCTCGGTCTCACCAATCCTTCCCCATTACAACCAGAAACCCACTCCTTCCTGCCATCACTAATTTAGTAATCACATGAAATTCAGAAGAGGGGCAATTTAATACGCTGCTTGCTCTGAGCAAGATTTAACGCTGGAGTATTTCATCACTGCAAGCAAGCCACTTTAACTCATTTATCTTGTGCTTTCCTGTGGGGCAGTATACAAAAGCAATTTGCTCATGGCATAAAAACAAGAGACAAATTGCTTACTAATCTAGGTCTTCAACCGTTTAATGTCTCGCTTTAAAAACCAGCTTGACATCTCTCTTTTCTTCAGCGTCCATGTCTGTCAAAAGGCACGTTTCACGCCAAAAATTATTTTTTTGTGTGTGAGGGCTCCTTTCATTTATGGCAATGTGTAAAAAAGGATTACATGAAATCAAATCAAGCTTTCATTTCGTTTATGCGGTATGTATAAAGCGTGTTTTTTTTCTCAGTAGAAATGAAATCAGGGGGAAATTACTTGTATCACACACAGGCTTGGATGGAGATGAGTCACCTCACCTCACCAAGTCGTGAAGTTCTTATGGAAACAGTAAGGGACGTGTGCTCTTCATCAGACGCCTGAGATCACTCAAACGTATTCGCACATGTCTGTCAAAAACAATGGGGTCTAAGATACTACTACTTGTTATACGTCTGATAAACTTCCTAGAGATCCAAAGTACTCTCCCACACATGCCTCAGCTGTCGTCTGACGTTACCTATTAATCATACCTACCTGGACAATTTGGCACAGGACCAACATCCATCATCATACTGGTTTCAGACTGCAATTTAAAAAAAAATGACAAAAAAAAATTTGAAAAGGGCAATTAAACAGAATTTAGATATTTGTTGTAGGCAGAATGCAAATCCATAAAAAAATCAACATACAATGGTTTGACTATAAAATAGAATGAAAATGTTTAAAAAGCTCAAAACACATGGCTGGTAGATGATGCGTTACACAACGTCGCCCTCTAGCGTATGCATAAAGATTTACCTTTGAAGGTTTATAACCGAACAGCATGACAAGCGCGATTTTAAGATCTTCTCTGGACAAGTAGCCTTTCTTCTCCACATCACACTGATCAAACACCTGAACCAGAGAGACAAAAAGCATATTAGACACTCCAGAATAATGTTATACATACCCGAAAAACGCATCGGTATTTTAAAATGTTAAAAAATTATAAATAAATAATAAATAAATAGAGAAAGTTAATTGAAGGACATACAGTAAACGAGTAAAACCAGTCTCTGTGGCTAAATTGACTAACTACTACATAACTACATAAGGTTGCTCAAGTGCCTCACCATAAGAGCCCGGATAGCTCAGTCGGTAGAGCATCAGACTTTTAATCTGAGGGTCCAGGGTTCAAGTCCCTGTTCGGGCGGTGAATTTTTTTTGCTTTTAACTTATATAGACGTCAAAAATAAAAGCAGTAACAGTAATATTAAATCAAATTGTACTGTCTGTAAGATTAATAATGTACCTTCTACACATTTTCTAGCTAATTTATATTTTAGAAGCTACAGCCAGCCGTTACACGGTTTGTCTGTTTTAAAGTAACAGTTTAGTTATCTTAACTCTACAAACCTTACCGAAACAAACCTCTTCCTGTCAACTGCGGTCATTTTTCTACCCTCATTCCTACAAAACGCCGCGGCGCTGACACAAAGAGACATTTCTACACTTCTTAATTCACCTGCTAACTGAAAAAAGATGAACGTTACGTTTTAAATGTTTCCATGGTAACGCGCGAGAACCCGCCAACAGACGCCTCTCATGTCGCAATCTTAAATGGAAGACACACAACTACATTACTGCACTACCTAGGGTGTAAAATCATGGCGTTGTACACACTACATAGTGCACTAAGTACCCAATAAGATGTTGAACGTGATTTGTCCGATGTAGTGTTACAATACGATATAGAGCGTTTCAGGAGCTTTTTCATAGTTTACATTAAATGTTTTTTGTGTGTACTTTAAAAAGCCCAAATATTATGTTAAAAATGCCAGCTACAAACTTTAAAATCCTGCTATATATTTTTAAACGAGCGTCCCAATCTGACGCCGAATATAAAACGGCGGCGTGCTCACTACATTAATGCACTTCTTAGTGGGTCAAAATACACTACATAGTGCACTATATATTTATTTAGGATTCGTCCAGTTTCAGAGCACGAGAACGTCAGCTTGTGTGAAGCTAGCTACAAAGAGGGGGTTTCTTTTCAAGCGAGGTAACAAAATTTATATACGAAAGGTTTGTAAATCAGTGTTTCTTCAGATTAGCTTCCAATTGGATTTGTATTTAAAGGTCAAGTTTTGTTTTTTAAGCATGTCAACATTAAACATTCATAACATTTATCCACGAAATATTTTTTAAGTATTTCTAAATGTTGCTGGTTTTATTTATTTTATTATTTATTATTGATTCTATTACATTATTTTGTTTATTTACGCCTTTTTGTTATACATTTCACAGACTAAAAATATTTCCATATTTTATTTAATATTTATTAGAAATATTTATTGTTTTGTCACTGCTATTATTTATTTCATTATTAATAGTTTACTATTTAAATATTTTACTGGAGAGCTCCAACAAAAAATGTGTGAATAATACACCGATACAGTTCATTATTGTTGTTGTTGGTGATTAATGACGTTGTCGATGCCATTTCAAAGGACTTTTATTATGAATTTTCGTGCTCTGTAGCTCTCTGTGGTGCATTCTCATGTTTCCTACAATGTGCACTGGACTTTAAATCATAAATGAATGATGCATCGTGATTCGTTTCAGGTTTCTAATCTATGAAGTGTTAGCTATACATTGTGCATTTATACTGTCACTACCAGAAGAATTATTTTATTGACTATTATTATTATTTTTATTATTTCTTTTTGTTAAATTCGGTTAAGCTGCAAAATCCCGCCAGTGTAAGTTATCACTTGTTGGTTGACTAAGTTACTGAGCAGTTTTATTTCTTTTAAAGGTAAAGTTTATCAAGTGATTACTAATTCAGTACACTGTTTATGTTATAAAGCTAGTTAAATCCGTTCATTTGGATAGTTAGCTTTGTGTTAGCCAACAGTCTCACAGCAAATGTAGCTGAAAGAAGCCATGTAGTATTAATAAACTTATTAAATCTGAATTATAAATGGTCTCTTATAGTGACACAGTGCATTAAATAGAGTTTATACTCTTTGGAAACACTTGTAATGCCCGCTGACTTGCAGTGAATCCGTGTTTGTGGATGATGTGTCGTTCTCGACTGAATCGATTCTTTGATTCGGTTCTTTAAGGTAAACCGATTGGGAGTCTAGTCGCATTTTTTTGAAAACGGGAGGACAAAATGAACTCGGGGTCTCGCTATCATGTCAGCGCTCACACACACACAGGCATACACACGGTACAATACTATATATTAATGTTTTAATTCCGGTGAATCGTAACAGCATCTGAGTCGGTTCAGTTTAAGACGTGTGCTCGAGTCTCTTGACTCCTGAATCATACATGATGTACATAGTGTTGTGTATTGAAAAGATAAAGAGCTACTAGAATAAAATGATAGAAGTTTTAATGAAATAATGTGAATGTGACAGATGAATTAGCATTTTCATTTAATTAAAACATTTAAATATTTAACCAATGAAGCTGCTCCTGATATGAGATAATCTTATGTGTAATAATATTATTATTATAATGTAATACTAACATTATTACATTTTATAATAATTAATAATACATAATAGCGTTTTTAAAGGTTATAGAACTTGTGCATGGTGTGCTTTTGCCTCTTCTGTAATTTTAAATTCCATATTATTAGACAAAATGTACAACAAATTGCTAAATGACTTCTTGTTTCCACTTTCGAACAGAATGGAGAGCCAACACGGCAAGTGGACACTGTCTGAGAGCGATGATGATGATGATGATGATAATGTCATACCACCAACGCCACGAAAAGACATAAAGAAACTCTTAAAGCATGATCCGGGGTCCAAAACCAGCCCAGTTAATACACTGTTAAAGTCCAAACCTGAGCCCAAAAATGAAAACAACGTGAAGCTTGAGCCGTCCATCGCTGCCATGGGCTCTGAGGCTCGCCAAGCCGCACACCTCCATCAGAGTAACCCAGTGAAATATGACGGCAGTCCCTCTCCTGCGCTAAAACGAAAGAGAGAAACAGACGAGGGAGGCTGGAACCTCTCCAGCAGTGATGATGACAATGACGATAAAGACAGTGCTCCTTCATCAGCTCCCAAAACCAAACCCAAACCACCGAGCTCAAGTCCTCCAAAAAAGAAGCCAGAGAGGAGTCGTCCCCCAAGCCCACACGGTGCTGATTATTATAAAGAAGAACCTGGTGATTTCTTTGAGGCGAGCTTAAATACCATGAATGATATGTACCGCTTTTATTTAAACAAAGTCACAGGGATAGAAAAGAAGTACAACACTGGAGCTTTACACATTAAAGGTAAAACTCATGAATATTAGAGATATCGCTTTGTTTTTTTATGTCTAGAGATGTGCCTGGTTATATTTATTCTTTTTTTTTTTTCCTTCTTTTTTCTTTAATAGAAATACTTTCCCCCATGTTTGGCACATTAAAGGAATCCGTCCAGGTATTTTTCTTATTCATGTAGCTCACTCTGTCTGATAAAGACTGAGGATGTAATGATGTAATAAATACATGGTATGTTTACTGTACAACAGAAAATTTGTTAAATTTCATGTAAATCACACTAGAGGCAGTGCATCACTGTCACTTTTGGCTTTTTGGTACTTTATCAAACTCATATAAACAATTAACATCCTTTAAAAAAACAAAGAAAAGAAACATCATAAAGACAGTGTCAGATGACAGCAGGGTGCTGTGATGAAGCTGTACGGACAAGTTGCTTCCTGTCAACATCTCCAAGTAGTGGAGCAGCTAAATGTGATTTTTTTTGTTTGTTTGTTTGTTTGTTTTTTTTGCCAGAATCATTCAGTTGATGATACAAGCATGAAATTTGGTATGAATATATTTTGTAAGTCACTATTTGAGAAAAAAGTGCTAGCCATCAAAAATTCCAATATGGCCCCATTTTTTCCAAGATGGCTGCCAGCGCACCAAAAACGGCCATAAACCAAAAAAAAAAAACCCCCCCGCTGATCTCTGTTCGGTTTCTCTGGGCAGATGAGACTCGATAGCTGGGTAAAGGCAGGTCATCTAGGAGAAGGAAAACTCTGAAATTGTCAGGCATCTTCAGGAAACTAGAACACACAGTGAACCCATTTACCCACCAAAGCATAGTAGGTTCTTGCCGTGTTATAAAGTGGTGCTTGAAAGTTTTGAACCCTTAAGAATTTTATAGTTTTTAGTTTCTGCATAAATTTGACCTAAAACATCATCAGATTTTCACACAAGTCCTAAAAGTAGATATAGAAAACCCAGTTAAATAAATCAGACAAAAATATTTTACTTGGTCATTTATTTATTGAGGAAAATGATCCAGTATTTCATATCTGTGAGTGGCAAAAGTATGTGAACCTTTGATTTCAGTGTCTGGTGTGATTCCCTTTTGCAGCAATAACTGCAGCTAAATGTTTCTGGTAACTGTTGATAAGTCCTGCACATCGGCCTGGAGGAAGTTTAGCTCATTCCTCCGTACAGAACAGCTTCAACTCCGGGATGTTGGTGGGTTTCCTCACATAAACTGCTCGCTTCAGGTCCTTCCACAACATCTCAATTAGATTAAGGTCAGGACTTTGAATTGGCCATTCCAAAGCATTAACATATTTTATTCTTTGGTAGAACGACTTGTGTGCTTAGAATCATTGTCTTGCTGGATGACCTAATTTCTCTTGAGATTCAGATCATGGACAGATGTCCTGACATTTTCCTTTAGTATTTGCTGGTATAATTTCAGAATTCTTTGTTCCATCAATGATGGCAAACCGTCCTGGTCCAGATGCAGCAAAACAGGCCAAAACCATGATACTACCTCCACCATGTTTCACAGATGGGTTAAGGTTCTTATGCTGGAATTCAGTGCTTTCCTTTCTCTTCATAACGCTTCTCATTCAAACCAAAAAGGTCTATTTTGGTCCCATCTGTCCACAAGATATTTTTCCAATAGCTTCTGGTTTGTCCATGTGATCTTTAGCAAACTGCAGATGAGCAGCAATGTTCTTTTTGGAGAGCAGTGGCTTTCTCCTTGCAACCCTGCCATGCACATCATTGTTGTTCAGTGTTCTTCTGATGGTGGACTCATGAACATTAACATTAGCCAATGCGAGAGAGGCCTTCAGTTGCTTAGAAGTTACCCTGGAGTCCTTTGTGACCTTGCGGACTTACACGCCTTTCTCTTGGAGTGATCTTAGTTGGTCGACCACTCCTGGGGAGGGTAACGATGATCTTAAATTTCTTCCATTTCTACACAATCTGTCTTACTGTGGAGTCCAGACCCTTTAGAGATGGTTTTGTAACCTTTTCCAACAACCCTTTTTCTGAGGTCCTCAGAAATCTCTTTTGTTGTTGCCATGAAACACTTCCACAAACGTGTTGACACTTTGATAGATCCGTGTTCTTTAAATTAAACAGGGTGCCCACTCATGCCTGATTGTCATCCCACTGATTGAAAACACCTGACTCTAATTTCACCTTCAAATTACCTGCTAATCCTAGAGGTTCACATACTTTGACCACTCACAGATATGTAACATTGGATCATTTTTGCTCAATAAATAAATGAACAAGTAAAATATTTTTGTCTCATTTATTTAACTGGGTTCTCTTTATCTACTTTAAGGACTTGTGTGAAAATCTGATGTTTTAGGTCGTATTTATGCAGAAATGTAGAAAATTCTTAAGGGTTCACAAACTTTCAAGCACCACTGTAAATTGCATGGAGGCCTTCAAAAACCCACAAAAAATCAAAGCATTTCTAATATTTGTGCTGTTTTCTAGTCCTACACCATCTTGAAAAAGAACCACAGTTATCTGATTTATAATACGAAAAGCATCTACCTTTTGCTCACAGTGGGAAAGTCTATATTAAAGAACGATAGAAGGAGAACGGATGCTAACATTTTCATAGTTCTTGAGTATTGACATAGTTTATATACCATATATTTTTTCAGTATTTCTGTGAACAAACGACTATAAATAGTCATAACAATCAAGTTTTATGGACAAATATGTAGCAATACTGTGTAACTTAGCATATTTTGCATATTATCTTGCAAAATGGCTGCCATATTGGATTCCTGATAGGCCAGAACTGCTCTCAAGTCAGTAATATTGTGGCACAGAAACACAAGATGCATCTTAATAATATCTGCACTTTGGCTGTTTATACAACAATATGTTGAAATTTTTTCATGATAAGCGTCATATGGTGGCCATCTTGGAAAATGGCCGCCATATTGGAATTTCAAGTGGCTAGCACTTTTTTCTTAAAGTCTACGCAACAATGAGTATTTCTGCCAAATTTCATGCTTGTATCATCAAATGAACAATTGTTTGCTTTATCTGATCCACTAAAGCTGATTAGTTCTCTGCAATATCACTTTACCAGAATTTATTAATTAATATTAAATATCAGCATTTATTACAGAATGTCTACATTTCTTTTTGCGAGCAGGATTGCTGATATTTGTAATTAACTACCCAACAAATACATCTCCCCTCAGAGATCCTTCAGACCCTCCACCCAAAACCTGCCCCACTGCTAATTCAATGACACCAATGACAAAGATCCCTATCTCCCCTCCAGCCAATCAGGAATAGAATGTGTTTATCTTGTGCAAAAGAATAATAATCCAAGATTCTTTTACTTTTCATTAGTCTTTGTGTACGTACCTACGGTATATAAAGAAGAATGGAAAAAAACGGTTCTCTACCATCCACTTGCAATGCTATATTCAGTACTTAAATTAATAAATAATAAATACATAAACTCCAGCTTTAAAGTTTTTGAGGTTGAAAAGCCTCACAGACGCGTTTTGTCACTGATTGGCTGGGATAATGTTGTGTGGCTCCAAGCCCCCCTGTTAGTTTCATACAGGGCTGTGTGATCAGATTTAT
>JBCNYH010000022.1:18502672-18517880 GCA_039654325.1 Tandanus tandanus | reverse complement strand
TATATTTTTAGCATACTTACAGAACATAATTGTGACAAGACAAAGTGTACTAGATTAGAATCGATGACTACACCTTTAAATAAAACATCCTTACAGGGAACTTCACCACATTAGCAATGCATGCAGGAGTGAAAAGAACTCCGAACCATCTGAAGATTTGATTTTTTTTTTTTTCTGTCTTTACAGTTTAACTACTGTTTTGATATTCCATGGATGGTGCAACAGTATCCTCCTGAGTTTAGGTAAGAATGCACATTATATTATAGTATATTACACAATACTTACTGAGGAGGATTTACACTAAATAATGTGATCTGTATTTGAAATTAAAGTTTTTCTGTCAAAGAATAATATAATTTTAATAATGATAATAATAATAATTATTATTATTATTATTGTTATAATTATTATTATTATTCAAATGAATAAATACAATACAAAACCGTAAATCACCTGATGGTGCTTTAATTACACTAATCTTCTGTAAATTACCCATTAATTTCTAATCTGGTAAAATATGAATATTAACTATGTTTTATTAATAAAATATATCACAGTAATCCTTTTTATTATGAGATTTAGTAACTAAAGTATAAGAAGTAAACATTGTTTACTTAATAAAAGCTTAAAGGCACGATGATGTAGTGGTTAGCACGTCCGCCTCACAGCAAGGAGATCCTGGCTCCAAAAGTCCAGGACTTGACCAGGGCGTTTCTGTGCGGAGTTTGCATGTTCTCCCCGTGTGTGGGTTTCTTTCGGGTACTCTGGTTTCCTCCTACAGTCCAAAGACATGCACATTAGGCTAAATGGCTGTTATGGGATTATTGAGAAATACTGACCCGCTCGCATGTTATCCCTGAATTATACTGTTCACTTGTATAAAGAAGCTATACAAGTGAACAGTATAATTCAGGGATAATATGCGAGCTGGTCAGTATTTCTCAATAATCCCAGACAGAGGGATCAGGACCAGGGCCTCCACCCTGAAGGAGATTATTTCACGATAATGATCTGCTCACTGCATATTATCCAAGTTATTATACAGAAACTTGCAAACCACTGAATTCAAAATAATTTTATTCATTTAAAAAATAATTTTATTGCTTCTGCTAATGACACGCTCCATAGCAACAGACTGTCATACCAGTGATGTGTTATGAAGGAATAACAAACCACTGAATACTGTTCTTGACCAATCAGAAGTGAGTATTCAAATGAGCTGTGTAATGAAGTGCCATATCGTTGAACGTAGCTAAAGTTCAGTGATGACTTTAATTTTTCTAAAATAAAATTAGATATTTTTAACATTCACAAGAAAAAATAATTGAAAAATGAGGGAAATGAAAATCATTATCCATCTTATCCAGTATCATCCAACCCTCACTTCTGGAAAAATAACATTTTACTGAGGTTAAAGTCATGATCCCATCACACTGGTAATAATCTGAGTTGCTAAAGCCAGTCTTCAATATTTCACATATCTGTTTCTCTAATCTTACTTTTATTTATTTATTTTGTAGGAATAATCCTGTAACTATTGTGCACGGAGAGAAGCGAGAGTCGAAGGCTCGCCTCATCCAGCAGGCTAAGCCCTACAGCCACATTCGCTTCTGTCAGGTTCGGATATTAAGCTCTTTGTTGCGATTTGTTCTAAATCCCTAAGGGACAGGGTGATATTGTGGTGTAGTGGTTAGTACTTCCACCTCACAGCAACAAGGTCCTGGCTCAGCGAGGGCAAGCGTGTGTGAAGTTTGCATGTTCTCCCTGTGCTTGTGTGGGTTTTCTCCAAGTACTCTGGTTTCCTCCCACAGTCCAAAGACATGCACATTAGGCTGGATAATCTCAAAAGTCCCTAAATGTGAACGCTTGTGTGTTTGTTGGCTCTGTGATTCTCAGGTGAGTTGCTCAGGGTGTACCCCACCACCTAATAAAGTGGTTTGGGAAATGACCCTATTAAAAGGACCCCCTGCCTTGCACATTTTAGTGTTTTCCTTTTTCCTCCAGGACCAGGGTTGATACCCAACCCTCTCCTCCCTTTAGCTTCATGGCTGAAGTGCCCTTGAGCCAGGCACTTAACCCCAACTTCTCTCCGGGCACTGCAATGTGGCTGCCCTCTGCTTCAAGTGTGTATGTTCATGTGTGTTCATTTTGGATTGGGCGGAGCCAAATTTCCCTTGTCGGGATAATAAAGTATATTTAAAAAATCCAAACCTTTCCCCTAAGAGACTGAAAGGTGTAATGCGTTTTCTCTCCACCAGAGGGGGTCTACAACTCTAGAATGGTTAGAGTAGTCCACTCACCAGGTCTGATTTTTATTTTTTTATTTTTATAAATGTTTCTCCAGCAATACAAAAAGGTATAAGTGTTATATTTCTGTTTAATAATAATAAAAACAACAACAAAATGGTGGTCCAGGTATCAGGATAATCATTGCAAATCAAAACCTGTAACAAACAGCAAAGATTGAAATTACATTTGGAAAATAGAGTCTTCCAGATGTTTTTTGGACCTCAGAGAATTTCGACAGCAAATGTCTTTCTCCAGCTGAGCTGTGATGACTCTTGGGATTAAGAGCGGCTGAACAGAGTGCTCAGGAGACTGCTTCAGGAGATCAGCAAGAGTTCAAAGCATTCCCAGCTTTAAACGCAGGTCTTTGAAGTCATTTGAGAAATAGAACGTAGCTGAAATGGTGATAAAATACGTGTGTTGTGAGTAGTGAGGAAAGCAAGTGTCATGCTGCTTCGCCAGAAAAGCCAATACGGTACAGTATCACATTAGAAATCTTAAAAACAAAATATTTTCATGCTATCATATTTTCAGGTTATTATGACTTATATAGTTATCATTATAACAGTATACTTTTTATATGGTTTTTATTACATGGCTCAATTGAATAATTAATTCTGATTGGTCAATTATGGTGTTTAAGAGACATTTTCTTTCTCTTTTTATAATATTTTTCTCTTTTATAATATGGTCCTGATCTGCTTTTTGTTTTCTAGCGTGGCAGCAAAACACTTATTGAGTTTAGGTAAATAAAAAATTCTGTTTGTTTTTAACAGGCCAAGCTGGATATTGCCTTCGGGACTCATCACACGTAAGTACCTCCCTCTGAAATTATGTTCAAATCAAATGTATCAACATATCTCTACAGTATAATCAGATTCTGCAGCAAACCTAACCCCTAAACACATTGCCGGGTTTATTTTAATTCATCATTAAAGGTCCTATCATCAATTCCTATCCAATACGGTTTATCAGTTAATGTGAATATGTCCTCACAGTATGCTTGCTGTCATTTATGTGTGAACAGTGAAAAAAATCCAGTGTTTGTACACAGCTGTTACTCTGTAGAGGGGAAACATACACAGTGGCTCCGAGTGAGCTATACAACACTATTCCAGCCAATCAGCAACAAGGGGTGTTTAAAACCAGTGCACCAGATGGGCATTATCCTGTACAACTGAACAAATTTTATATCAACCCCAGCTTCATTATCTGTTCCATCAGAAATACTGTGTTCTTCTTGTTTTTCTTATTATTAAGTGTTAAATGCTGTTATAAAAAGTATTTTTTGCATTTTGTATTTATCAAAACAGTTTTAAAAAACTAGAAACGTCAGAATATTTACAAGGTAGCATAACAAATTATTTTAAAACTTTCCTATTAACTGTTGTTAACTGGCATTTCTTCTGTTGTTCATCATATTCAAATGTGGATAATGTGCACAGCTCCTGTGTTTCTATGGATAGTTTCTAAATTTAGATGGTAATGCATGAAAGCCCAAAGCAGAACAACAAAAGCGCTTATCTGTGTAAAGTATAAAAACTACCGAATGATGAATCAAGTCAAAGGTGCAGTTAAAATATGCCTAAAATGCCACACTCTTTTGATCTGATCCGAGTCAAAGGATCTGATTCACTGAAAAGAGACAAATTTCCATCGCTAGCCTTGAAATGTCAGTCAGTGTGTTTACAGTGGCTTCCAAAAGTATTCATACACCTTGAACTTTTCCACGTTTTTGATGTTACAACCACAAAAGTAAATATATTTTATTGGGATTTTATGTGACAGACCAACACAATGTGGTACATAATTGTGAATTCTAACGAAAAATGATACATGGTTTTCAAAAAAATTTTTACAAGTTAAATCTGAAGAGTGTGACGTGCATTTGAATTTAGCCCCCCGAATGAATATTCTTCTTTGAGCAATGGCTGAAGCTCAGTCAGTTTGGATGGAGATTGTCTGTGAACGGCAATTTTCAAGTCTTGCCACAGATTCTCAGTTGGATTTCGGTCTGCACTTTGACTGGGAAATTCTAACACATGAATATGCTTTGATCCAAACTATTCCACTGTAGGTCTGGCTGTATTTTGGCTGTCCTGCGGGAAGGTGAACAACCTCTTAAATCTTTTGCAGACCCTAACAGGTTTTCTACCAAGATTGCCCTGTATTTGGCTCCATCCATCTTCCTATCAACTCTGACAAGCTTCCCTGTCCCTGCTGAAGAAAAGCATCCCCACAGCATGATGCTTCCACCACCATGTTTCACAGAGAGGATGGTGTTAGTTTTCCACTGCACATAGTGTTTTTGCATTTAGGCCAACAATTAAATTTTGGTCTTATCTGACTAGAGCACCTTCTTCCACATGTTTGCTGTGTACCCCACATGACTTGTGGCAAAATCCAAATGGGACTTCTTATGACTTTTTTCAACAGTGGCTTTCTTCTTGCCACTCCATAAAGGCCCAATTTGTGGAGTGCTCGACTAATAGTCCTGTAAACAGATTCTCCACCCTGAGCTGTGGATTTCTGCAGCTCCTTCAGAGTTACCATGGCTGCTTCTCTGATCAATGCTCTGCTTGCTGATGCTGTTTGTTCACTAATGCTCTCTAACAAACCTCGGAGGCCCTCACAGAACAGCTGTATTTATAAAGAGATTAGATTACACACAGGTGGACTCTGTTTACTAATTAGGAGACCTCTGAAGGCAATTGGTTAAACTGGATTTTATTGAGAGGTATCAGAGTAAATGGGGCTGAATACAAATGCACTTCACACCTTTCAGATTTTTATTTGTAAAAAAATTTGAAAACCATGTATCATTTTCCTTCCACTTCACAATTATGCGCCACATTGTGTTGGTTCATCACATAAAATCCCAATAAAATGCATTTAAATTTGTAAGGTGACAAAATGTGGAAATGTTCATGGGGTACGAATACCTTTGCAAGCCACTGTATGAATATATTTCACACAAATTATGGTTTAGGATAAAATTTTAACACCTTGAGTTGCTGCCAAATGGGTGTTTACCGGGTATGACTGGCTGTCTAATAAGTAAGTAATAAAACACGTTGAGTCACTGCAAAGGTCATCGTTTTTCCAATAACATGTCTGAATTTTAAGCATTTTATTCCTGTTGTATCACTGCAGTTTCCCAATGCTAATATGTTTTTAATAAACATTGCATGTTTGATGTATTTATAGTTACAATTCATGTGAAACCAGGTAGTTCCTGTTCATTTACATTATAGCAACAATAAACATTTATTTCATCACCAGCTTCTCTTTATTCTCAGTCTTAAACTTAACCGTGTCAACAGTTAGACATGCTTTTTTTGCTCGTTCACCATACTAATGAGCTGTTGCTATAGAAACAATAACATACTAGAAAGGCACTAATAGAGTGCAAGGTACCTCCATCATGCTGCATGAATGATGTAGCAAGTTGGCCCTTTATGGGTAATGGTTTTAATTACCCATGTGCTGATCTTACGATATGGTCTATAGTATGTGGACATGATCAAATTAGCAGAAATAAAACTCTTGTTTAAAGGTTTTAAAGAGATGGCTTGGGTTTGAACTTTTAAGGTGAGACAAGGTTAAAGGTAACTAAATCATTTGAAAGTCCATATATGGTTTTCTATTAGTGATTCTTAGTAATGGCTTGTCTATTAGCACTCATTTTGAAGTTATAAGCAGTCTTTTTTTTTTAAATTTGTGACCTTGCTCTGACCATGACCTTTGACTTTAACATTCCAAATTCAAATCATCTCTGGGATTCAGATAGGGTAGTGTCCCCATCAAATTTAGTGAAAATCCGTGCACAGGTGTGGTCAGGATTTTGTGTACAGACAAACTGACTCACAAATGCCAGTGAATACAATACCTCCAACAAAACTCCATTTGGGGCAGAGTTAAAAAGCTCATTGAAACGCTGTAAACCTGCACTCCCGTCCAAGCTGTTGTCTTAGAAAATGAATCATCATCATCATTTTCTGAGCGAATTCAACAGCAATGGGTAGAATCATGTGTTTAACCACTGAAAAGGGTGTTGAATCGACGTACTCTTCAGTGTGGTCTGACTAAACAGCAGGATTTCTGCTTCAGCGACATTAAACGGAATGCTGAATATTAATAGAGCGCATTCCCAGTTCGACTGTATGTAAAAGGGTCAACATGTTTTATTCAGGAGCGGATGAGTGGTAGGAAGCCAAGAGATTCAAGCAGGTTTTATTCCCCTTTCCCATGTAATGAAGTAAATAAAACATTACTGACACAATCCCACCCACGACAGGTGGACCGAACCTCCTCTCAAGTGGATTAGACCTTCGATCATCTGGTGCACCAAGACACATTTATTTATAACTGTTCACACAGAAAGCCTCTTGATTGCACTCTGGTGACTGTCTGAGGTTAATAACCACATAAATCATTTCAATGATACCTTCGGGAACCTAAGTGTGGTTAGAAATATTGCAGTGTTAATGAGTCTGTAATACCACGTACAGCCGTAATAAACATGGAAATAATCTTCTGTGATTTCTTGAAATGTCATCAGTCTTGAACTATAAATATGAAATGATATAAATAAAATGTGAATATATAATAATTTAATATTGGTATTATAATGATCTTTGGGATGATAATGCATCCCTTGTCACACTTTACTCAAGTTTGTTAAGCATGTTCTGAATGTTGGGCTGTCTTTCAAGTCACATAATATTAATAATAATAATAACAATAATAATAATAAAACTTATTATTATTAGTAGTAGTAGAAGTAGTAGTATAAATCTAGTATTGTCTATTAAATGTTATTAAATTTAGGGGGGGGGGTTGTGAAACTAATTTATTTGATTTTTGAATGAAATCATTGAAGGTAAAAAAGGTTAAATTTAACAATAATTAATTTATTTACAAATGAAGGTCTTATTTTATTGATAACTTTCTGTTTAGCATCTTTCTTCACCATGGTTACTGTTAAATGTTTATATACTAAAAAAAATAAAGTAAGATTAAGAAATATATCAAATATTTTAATCTTGTTTCATGAAAATGTACCTTGTTTTTGGTGCAAACAAACGTATATGTAGAAGTATGAACCGTGTGCTTTGTTTCCAGGAAGATGATGCTCTTGTGGTACGAGGAAGGCTTCAGAGTCATCATCCTGACATCGAACCTTATCCAGGCTGACTGGTACCAGAAGACACAAGGGTAATGCCAAAGCTTTGTTATTTATATTTTTTAGGCTCTTGATCTCCTCAGAAGTTTTCTGTACTCTGATTATATGAAGGCACTTTGTTCCAGCCTGACAGTTTTAGCATGCATTTGTTTTTGTTTTTTTTTTGTGGGTTTTTTTTTTTTGGGTCAGTTGCCATGACAACACGGAGACCAGATGCTTTCTGGAAATTTAAATGAAGCTGATTTATTCCAAATAGAGTTTAATAGAATAGTACTAAAGTATTTTTTTTCTGCATTAATTAGTCACACTCCGGACACACGCTGTCCATAAACTGCCACTTATCTTCGCTGGGGTGCATTCTCCAGAATATAATTAGTTATTTGGTGGCGGCGGGGGTTGTTTGTTTTTTTTTTTAACTATTTGTTTATGATATTTTATAATTTGCCTGTAACAAAAGAGCAAATGCAAAGATGATTTGTTGCTTCAAAACAGACCAACTGGCGATTACAGTTCAGTGTTTGAATGATGTGCAGGGATTCCTGGGATCATATAGATTGTGTGTGTGTGTGTGTGTGTGTGTGTGTGTGTGTGTGTGTGTGTGTGTGTGTGTGTGTGTGTTTCTCATTCTGAGTATATTATGCAGTGACAGAAGGTAGGCGGTTTAGATTTGCACCTAGAGAGAAGAAATACTTCTAAGTTTTTTATTCCAAACCATAATAATAATACTTTAATAAATATATAATATAATTATATTCGTTTTTGTATTTGTATTATGTTTTATTTCTTTTATTTTATTTTATTTATTTATTTACATTTTACATGATCAGAAAATTTTTTTTTTCACATAATAAATAACAATTTTAATATATTATTTTAAAAGAATATTAAAGGTACAGCAGCAAAAGCTTTACTTTTATGTAAATTGACATAATAATCAAATTAATTATTTAACATTTTAATTAAATTTTAATTAACTGAAATGAGTTTATTGCTGAATGTTAATTGTTTATTAATATTTTGTTATTATTTAGAAATGAAATTACTGTTGATGTGTAACGCCCATTCATGAAGAGATTTAGTCTGGTAACATTAATAGTTAAATGAACATGGATTTGTTTATGATGTGGTGTTCATTATGAATGTGTTGTGAGTCCGCTCCTCCATTCTCTCTATATCCTGACATCTCTCGAGTACCACATTTTCTTCATCTCTCAGACATCATACACAAAGGGGTACAAGAGCCCTCATTAACGTCCTGCTGTTCCCTGATCATTCTGCATCTAATCCCTTGTGTCTTTTCATTATTCCTGCCTTATTCCCTCGCTCATTGTTATTCATGTAGCTTTCGGCTCTTTTTCAGGTCCTCAGTGAAAACACTTTTTTTCCTTTTTTCTTTAATAATGTTGATTGCTGAAGAAACCTGTTTCCATGGTTTTTTTGTAATTACTCTAAATATAGCAGCTTTATTTTTGTTTCATACCTTCATTTTCATTTAGGTTGGAAAACTTGCATTTATGTTCGATCCATAAATAAATTGAATGGAAAAGATAATTTTTGTCTTTGAAGCATAAACACTGTGACCATTCAGTGCTCAAGACCATCACCCCTCAGCTCCCTCAACGCCATCACCAATCAACACTAATATCGCTCAACCCCATCAGCACCATCATCTACCAGTGCCATCACCCCTCAGCTCCTACAGCAGTGTTACAGTTTAGCACCATCAACACCGGAACTGCTCAACACCATCATTCCCTGTACCATCACCCCCCGCCCCCTCAGCAGTGTTACAGATTAGCACCATCAACACCGGCACCGTTCAACACCATCATCCCCTGTACCATCACCCCCCCCGCCCCCCTCAGCAGTGTTACAGATTAGCACCATCAACATCTGCAACGTTCAACACCATCATCCCCCTCAGCAGTGTTACAGATTAGCACCATCAACACCGGCACCGTTCAAAACCGTCATCCCCAGTACCATCACCCCCCGCCCCCTCAGCAGTGTTACAGTTTAGCACCATCAACACCGGCACCGTTCAACACCGTCATCCCCAGTACCATCACCCCTCCGCCCCCTCAGCAGTGTTACAGTTTAGCACCATCAATACCAGCACCGTTCAACACCGCCATCTCCAGTACCATCACCCCTCCGCCCCCTCAGCAGTGTTACAGTTTAGCACCATCAACACCGGCACTGCTCAACACCGCCACCTCCAGTACCATTACTGTTCAACACTGTAATCACTCAAAACCATTAGCACTTTGCGGTGTCACCGTCAGCAACAACACTGGCTTTGTATTTAGCGTCCTTTTTCACCGCTTCAACAGTTTTGCATGTCATCATTTGCCCTAAGATGACTTTTGTCAAGCAGATCTGATCACTGTAATTTGCCTACAGTGTAATTATCTTTCATTCCTTCTGTATCGTTCTTATTTTATGTCTTTATTTTGTTTTGTTTCATTTCTTTCTTTTGCCTACCTTCCTGAGTTTCTTTCCTCATTTCAAGCTTCTATTAATTAATTCTTTCTTTCATTCCCTTCTTCCTTAATTTTTCTTTTTTTGCTTTCTTTGTTTTGGTCTTTTTTCATCCTTTTGCTTTTTCACACAGTGGTGGTTGTACTTGCGATTTATTTTAATCGCGCTTTGAAACTTCCTTGCTTTTGCATCATCATTAACTCACCAGTTTTCATTTCAGTGTGCAGCCTTTATTTATCCCCATTATCTTTAATGAGATTTAAAAAGAAAAAAAGAAAAAACAGTTTCCATGGAAATAAAAGCCAGTTTTCTGTGTTTCATCCTGAAATGTGCTAAATTCCCACCAAAGTATCCACTCTTACTTAATAAATATATAAATAATTATATAAATTAGTCAAATTGTCATTTCCATATTTAGTTGTATTGTGTTCTGCTTTAAAAGACAAGTGGTTTTATTTTAAATAATGAGGTAGCAAAGCTTTTTTTATTATTTGAATGTTTAATTAAATTCTGAAGCATAAAATCACAGTCTCGATTAAAATACAATGAATTCAGAAGCTGTAGCACTACTTAAAGTGGCCCATTCACTTACCAGGCATACTAAGTAAATCTGAAATACAGTGTTATCTCTCGGAAACTAAATGGCATTGGCCACAAAGTCTTTCTGAAGCACTCTGGATATTTCTGTATATGAGTCTCAGTGACTCCTGCACTGGGCACAACAATATTATTAAACAATACCATCATGAGGTGAGCTGGAGTGCAGAATTCATCATGGCTGCCTCACTGTAATCAGGTCAGCAATATTCAAGGAGGACGCGAACAGTGAAAAATGTTTAAGTTTTAATTTAACTTCAAACATGTAGTCTTTGTAACCTTTGTGTTATATTCGCATATTCGAAATAGTATTCCTTCTGCAACACTGTGTTGCCCTGCAAAGTTATCGCGCATACACAAGATCGTTTCTGTGTGGTCTTGTTATTATAAACAGACAAAGAACTTAACAAGATGTAAAACAGGTGAATAGGAGATACTAAGCCTGTGAGCTGGGGTGGTTTTGCCAGGAAACCTTTGTATTCAGCCAAAATGAACTGATAATGGAAGTCATAGGCTGTTCACTAATAAATGTGCATCTTTAGGTGTGTTAAAACTGCTATCAAAAACTGCAGTCATAATTTTAAGGATACTTCAACATGCATAGTTCATTCATTCATTCATTTGCCGAACCGCTACTAGGGTTGCGGGGAGGCTGGAGCCAATCCCTTCCAACTCTGGGCGAATGCGGAGTACACCCTGAATATTTCTTCAGTTCACTGCAGGGCCAACACACAGACACACACCTAGGGGCAATTTGGAACAACCAATTAACCTGATGTGTATGTCATTGAACTGCGGGAGGGAACCGCAGTACCCAGAGGAAACCTGCATGATCACAGAGAGAACTTGCAAACTCCACAAGAAACGCCTTTACTGAGCCTGGGACTCGAATCAAGGACCTTCTTGCTGTGAAGCAGACGGGCTAACCACAACGCCACTACGCTAAAACTTTCTGATAGAGCTAACCAACAATGCAAACCTTTCAGCTGAGTAGGCGGGGACTATTGGGAAAAGTCAGCGCTTGTCAGTGTTTGTTTTTTGAAAGTCCCAACTTTTCTATATTTTTCCTTTCTTTCCTTAATTCCTTCTGTCTTGCTTTACATGTTTTTGTAAACTTTTTCTCCTCCTTTCATCTTTTCTTCTCTCCTTCTTTCGTGGCTTTCTTTTATTCTTTTTGCTTTTTGTCTTCCCTTCTATCCTTAATAATTTCTTTCCATCTTATGTCCTCACCTTCTTTCCTTTATTCTCAGTTTCCTCCCTTCTCACCTTGTTTTTTTATTTCTCTATCATTCAATCAATCAATCTATCATCTTTCCCTCCTTCCTTATCTTCCCTCTGCCCTCCTCCTCTCTCTTTCCTTTGTTCCTTCCTGGCATAAAACAGCAGATACTTCCATTATAATACATATCCTTTCTTTCCTTCTTACTTTCTTCCCGCGCAACCTTTCTTTACCTCCTGCATTATTTATTTTATTCTTTCTGTCTTTCTGGCACAGTAAATTATGTAATAGAAAATATCTCTGCGTCTCCCCCAGACTGTGGATGAGTCCTCTGTACCCGCGGTTACCAGAGGGAAGCCCTGAGACAGCCGGTGAGTCTCCGACACACTTCAAACGAGACTTGCTGGAGTATCTGAATGCGTACCGAGCCCCAGAGCTGGCCGATTGGATTAAGCGCATCAAAGAACATGACCTGTCCGAAACCAGGTGAGGTCGACTGCTGCTCTTTATCGGGGGCCTGAAACTCTCAGAACAGTCATCTGTACTCATTCACTCTCTTTTTTCTTATAATTTTTTGTAGGATCTATCTGATTGGTTCCACCCCAGGAAGGTTTCAGGGATCTAACATGGAGAAATGGGGTCACCTAAAGTTGAGGAAGGTATTTGAGACCTGAAACAATCCCAAAAGGGGTAGATTTCTTACTCAATTCAGTTCCCTGAAGAAAAAAATCTCCAATGTCCCTGTTAAAAACATATACCATTAATTTAGGTAATGGTATCTAACTTTCTTTAAGAGTTTAGGTATATACTGCTCGAACTCGTAAAGAAAAGCAAACAAACTTTTATAATTTAATATTTAAACTTTTATAGTTTATTTTTATATATTTTAACCAGGGGGCAGTGGTGGCCCGGTGGTAGGGTGCTGGATTACTGATCCCAAGGTCGGGGGCTCAAGCCCCACTATCAGCGGGTTGTCACTGCTGTCCCCCCAGTGCAGCTAACTGAGTTATCAAATGCCGGCCATGTCTCTCACTATCTGTGGTGAGTGGCATGTAAAAGAACCATTGCTGTTGGGTTGCCGTCAGCGTGTTTCTGCCCTGCGATGGCCTTGCGAGCTGTCCAGGGTGTCCCCCACCCTCGCCCTTTTTTTTTTTTGCATGGCTACTTAGAAAATATTGATTTAAAAAAGCTTTCACTAATGACATTCGCCATAGCCGGGGTCTGTTATTAACAAATAACAGAACATGGAATGGATTTTCAGACCAATTTAATTTAATTTTAGACTAATTTAATCAACCAATCAGAATAGAGTGAGAAAAAAGATGAGGCGTGTAATAAATAATAGTAAGTATTGACATATAAGTGGGATATTTTACCTTATTTTTCTTCAGTACAAAGTTTCCTAATAAACTATAATGTGTTCAGTGTGTATCATTTACAAAATGTAATATCACAATAACCCCAATATCCTGTGTACTGTGACATCTGAAGTTTATCACAATATCACTTTTATAGCATTATATTGCAAATCCCTATGTAATGCTTTTGAAGTTGTGTTTGTTCCATACAGTTCTAATCAAGTTTTCTTTCCAGCTGTTAAGCGAACATGCATATCCAGTACAGAACGCCGAGAAGTGGCCCGTGATTGGTCAGTTCTCTAGTATCGGCTCTATGGGCCTCGATAAGACCAAATGGCTCTCAGCAGAGTTCCAGCGTACACTGATGACGTTAGGGAAAAGAGAGAAATCATTAACTATCCCAGAGACACCACTCCTGCTGGTAAGTGTTTCGGAAGACCTTGCTAACACGGGCGCAATTAATAGAGCTGTTCCTGCCTTTTAGCGCTCTTGATTAAGGTCTGTGTGCCTGGAGAGACATTAGGATGAACACAGAACCATTCCTCCGCCTAACCCACTTCACCCATTAGGATAAATGAGCGCTTCGTTTGCCCTGATGACTTCATTAAAGCAGATTGGCGGAACTCCATGCAGTGAAATTGCTGATTTATTTACGTTCACAGCAAAGTGAATCTTATTTTTTTACTCTGCTGCATCAAACAAAATAACTGCTCCCCTTAAATCTCGTCACAGGGGTTCTTTTATTTCCTCATTTAATGGAGCACCTGATAAAGGCTCAGCAATCTTCACAAAGTTTAATACACACACATACACACAGAGTTGTTTACTTTCTCTCAGGCTTGTCGTTTTTGTTAGAGCTTCTGTCATTTCTGACATCTCTAAAAGCATTAGCATGATTTTGCCCCTGAAATGTATCTTCCTCAGTTTTGCACTGGAAATGCTTTTTTTCAGTGTGTAGTTTTGTTATTTAGCTATAGCAATAGAGGTATGGCCTCAAATTTGAAGGTGGAGTTACACCATCTCTATTCATTTTTCATCTTATTTGTTCATTTCAGGTTACCACATATATTTAATTCAAATCAGGTTGTCACATTCGCTATTTATATAAAATTTTATATATCTATATATCTATCAAAACATATATCTTGGCAGCCGTTGCCCAATGGTTAGAGAAGCGGCTTTGGGACCGAAAGGTCGCTGGCTCGATTCCCAAGCCAGCAGGAAAAATGTGTGGCGGTGGGTGAGTGAGCTGCACCTTCCCTTCCTTGCCCTTGAGCAAGACCTAACCCCCAACTGCTCTCCGGACACCCCAATGTGTGTGGCAGCCCACTGCTCCGAATGTGTGTGTGTGTGTGCTCATGGTTTACGTGTGTGTGTGTGTATGTTTGTACTCACATTGGATGGGTTAAATGCAGCAATTTCCCTTGCAGGATTAATACAGTATATCCAAAAAAAAAACCTTTTGGATATACTGTGTACCGCGACCCGACCCCGGATGAAGATAAAGATATACATATATGTGTGTGTGTGTATGAGCTGCATGAACAACACTAAAAAAATAATCGACAACCATAACAAATGCATCCTAAACACACCCAAGCAAGCCAACAGCACCGCCGCTGCAACCATCAATCATTTACCAAGCCACGGTCACGCGCAAAGAAAACAGCACAACAGAAACATACATCGGACTCACAGAAAATGATTTCAAAACAAGATATAGAAATCACACCGGCTCATTCCGCCACGCTAAACACAGAAACAGCACCGAACTTAGCAAACACATCTGGAACCTCAAAGACAACAACACTGAACACTTCATTTCCTGGCGCATCCTGTCATCACACTCCTCCTATAACAGCTCGAGTAAAAAATGCAACCTCTGTCTCAAAGAGAAGTTCCTAATCATATGTCATCCTGAACTATCCACACTCAATAAACGTAACGAAACGTAACGGAAAATCGATTTTCCGTAGAACAGTGCTCGATACGTCGAAGTAGAGCGAAATATATGGTATGTGGGAAAAAATAAAAGGACTACAGTTTTATCCTGACAAGCCTGTTTCGTGGTTGCCCACTCAT
>JBCNYH010000022.1:18474337-18496138 GCA_039654325.1 Tandanus tandanus | reverse complement strand
CAGAAAGCATAGGAACTGAGAAGTGGTCTGTGGTCACCACCTGCAGAACCACTCCTTTATTGGGGGTGTCTTGCTAAATGCCTATAATTTCCACCTGTTGTTATTCCATTTGCACAACAGCATGTGAAATTGATTGTCAATCAGAGTTGCTTCCTAAGTGGACAGTTTGATTTCACAGAAGTATGATTGACTTGGAGTTACATTGTGTTGTTTAAGTGTTCCCTTTATTTTTTTGAGCAGTGTATTATATAGACTCATTACATGCAAAGTGAGATATTTCAAGCATTTATTTGTTATAGTTTTGATGATTATGGCTTACAGCTTATGAAAACCTCAAATCCAAAATCTCAGAAAATTAGATTATATGAAATCAATAAAAAAGGGATTTTAAATACAGAAATGTCAGCCCTCTGAAAAGTATTATCATGCATATGTACTCAGTACTTGGTTTGGGCCCTTTTGCATGAATTACTGCCTCAATGCGGCGTGACATGGATTCTATCAGCCTGTGGCACTGCTGAGATTTCATGGAAGACCAGGATGCATCAATAGCGGCCTTCAGCTCTTCTGCATTGTTCGGTCTCACGTCTCTCATTTATCTCTTGGCAATGCCCCATAGATTCTCTATGGGATTAAGGTCAGGCGAGTTTGCTGGCCAATCCAGCACAGTAATCCCACGGTCACTGAACCAGGTTTTGGTACTTTTGGCAGTGTGGGATGTTTGATGTTCAGGGGTGTTTTGAAGCCCATGTCCAAAATCTTTCCCACACGTTTGAATGTCCTTTTCCTGACAATGCTCTCCAGGCTGCGGTCATCCCTGCTGCTTGTGAACCTTTTTCTTCCATACTTTTCCCTTCCACTTAGCTTTCTATTAATGTGCTTTGATACAGCACTTTGCGAACATCCAACTTCTTTTGCAATTACCTTTGGAGGCTTTTCCTCCTTGAGGAGGGAGTCAATGATGGTTTTCTGCACAATTGTCAGGTCAGCAGTCTTCCCCATGATTGTGAATTGAAGGTTCAGGAACCCTTTGAGCCTACATTACTGAACCTTTTCACAATATTCTAATTTTCTGAGATTTTGGATTTGGGGTTTTCATAAACTGCAAGCCATAATCATTAAAATTATAGCAAATAAAGGCTTGAAATATTTTGCTTTGCATGTAATGAGTCTATATAATCTATTAGTTTCACCTTTTAAGTTGAATTACTGAAATAAATTTTGCAGGATATTTAATTTTTCGAGGTTCACCTGTAATCTCTCATTTTCTCTTTCTATCTCTCTCTCTCTCTCTCTCTCTCTCTCTCTCTCTCTCTCGCTCTCGCTCTCTCTGTCACTGTCTGTCTCTGTCTTTTCTTTCTCCCTCTATCGCTGGCTCTCTGTCTCTCTCCATCAGTCAGTCTCTCTGCTTCTCTCTGATATCTCACACAAAGGGCAAATTTAGCCAAGTGTTTTTGATCATCACAGTCAATAATTTGTCGAGAGACAACACACAGGAGGAATAACACAAAGTTCATGTCTCTTTATTAAAAAGCAATGTTCTAATCACAACAGGCAACATTCACAAATGTGATAATGCCCAGGTTTTAAGAATCGTCCACAAAGTTCACTCACAGCATATGGTGTCACCTCAATGGTCTAATCAAGACTTTAAGTACAGGCACAGGGATTAGCGCACCATTACTTTCTCTCTCTCTCTCTCTCTCCCTCCCTCCCCCCTCTCCGAGCCCAATAACCTGACGCCATCTCAAGAGAAATATTCTCACTTCCAATTTCTGGAATGTGACACAAAGCTCATTTCCTTATGTGTGTGTATTCACATGACATCATTTCCATTAAAATATGCACACATTTATGAAATATACACCCTATTTATTCGTGTGTAGTCAGGCTTATTATACATCTCATTTCACTGGCCATTGCCTAGCAGCGGAATCAAAACCTTCTGCCTTTATTGCACTGTTTTGAAGCCCTTGTGTTTATGAGACTTTATTGAGCGACTGTGTGCACTGCATCTCGGACTCTGGACCAGGGCTGTATTTGCATGCTGGAATCATCACTCCCTAAAAATCGGCACTTAAGTGGAGAGAATGAGTACCCTGTGGACAGAAAAACGCAATAAAGCATGGCACTGGTTTAGGATTCACATTGAACAGCTTTCAGACAATGTGTCAGGAGTTAGTGCAGGGGGGCTGCAGAGACTCGAGTACTCCGTGTTCCTGTTTAGAGCACCAGAAACATTTCCCAAAATAATAATAATGAAAAAAACATGTTGTAACAGGGGTGAGACGTTTTTTCTGAGGAGATACAGGGTGCAAAGAAAATTCATAAAGAAGTAAAGATGTAAAAATTGCTATGGGATGAGAGGAATAAAGGATATGGTCTGTAAGTTTTAGTGGATGGCCCTTTCTTGGCAGGTTTGTTGTGGTGCCATATTCTATTCATTTTGTGATGATGGTACTCTGTGGGATTTTCAAGGTTTTACAACCCAGCTTCTCCACAACTTACCTGTTTGAAGAGATCATTGGTCTTCATGGTGTAGCTTACATGGAGGTGCTGCTTGATTAGTAATGTTGCAGATTATGAGGCTGAACAGAACAGGCGTATATACTAAGGTCATGAGACATATAGATTGCAGAGAGGTGAACCTTATTTAACTAATTATGTAGGTTATTGGTAGCAATAGATCTTATTTAGGGTCTTCAAAGCAAAGGAGGTGAATACATATGCATGCACCACATTTCTTTTTTAAAATATATTTTACAATTTGTTCTAGTTTATGAAGGTCCATTACATAAAATCAAAAACAATGCCAAGGTAGTGAATACTTTTACAAGCCAGTGTATGTTCTATAGTACATGGAAGTTGTTTTCTCAATGTTGTATGAGTTAGTAGTGTGACCTTCAAGGTCACTCGAGTTCAAAGGGGATTATGCCATTTTCAAAGCGTGTACATGGTTTCCTATCTGTTCATCATTGCATCTATGGTCTGTCACCATGTGTCTCAGATATATGCAATTTCAATTTTGACATGAGAAATGTCTTATCTCCAAAACATTGTGACCTTGTGCTGACCTTCACCTTTGACCTTTGTCAAATCATCTCTGAGACTCATGTAGGGTAGTGTTCCCACCAATTTCTACTGAAACTAGAGAGAGAAAGAGAGATGTACGAGGTAATAAATTAATTTTGACTAATTTGATTTCATCGCAATCTAGGAAAGAGTGTAGAGATATTAAAAGAGGTGAACTTTTTTGCTTTTTTTTCCCCTCCATGAGCAATCTGAGAACATTGCAATATTACATTTCCCACCCTTCAAGTTGTTTTTGCTAGCCTGAAGAGTGTGCGGCTGCGGCATGGCGCTTGGTACATTTACACAGGGATTTGGAGTGGATTTAAAGGAGGTCAGAAGCACCAAATTATTTGTTCTCTTTCATGAAGATTAAAGCCTTTTGAGCAAAGCTCAGAGTAGGTTCTTGCTCCTCCATCAGCATTCCAGTTCACTCTGCCCAGGTACTGGGAGCTCTCACAGCCTTCCTGCTGCTGTGTAATGTTTGAATTTTTAACGGATGTTGTTCTAGCAATTGCATCTGTGATGTGAGACGATGGCTCAGATTATTTTTAGCTGTGAATCTAGTGTGTGCTGGACATGTCAGATGAAGTATATACAGGTATTTCCGAGTTAGTATTTTCCAGCTAGTGATCTGTTGCTAAATAAGCTCAGATTTTTCACAGTATGTCAGTTCTAATCCTGGCTAAGACCATCTAGATAGCTTAGCCTGAGGATTGTGGCTATAATAGGATTTGCATATTGAATGTGATTGGATCACATAAATATATTTTGTGACATCACAAAACTGTGCTTAAACAGCACATAATGAGAACCACTAAGAGCTTAATATTTTTTTTATTTTTATTTTTAAATCAGGTTTGAATTTTTTGGTACTTTAAAGAATTTTTCATAATCTTTGCCTGTATGTATGATCCACAGTGCCAATTTGTCCAAAGCTGCCTGGGGGGCACTGGAGAAAAACAATACTCAGATGATGGTGCGTTCCTATGAGCTGGGAGTTCTGTTTCTGCCTTCAGCCTTTGTGAGTACCCTAACTTCCTTACTCCCAGTATTGATATTAGTATGTCATATGTTAATGTATTATGGAAATTAGGAATATTCAAAAAGAACATCAGGAAGTGTAAAATAATAGTTTTCACTTTAATAATATACAGTGAGGTCCAAAAATGTGTGACCCATTAAACAAAATTTTATAATTAATATTCAACAATAAGATTCTGCACTGTTTTTAAGTAGGAAGGTGATCACTTGGCCAATTCACATTTCATGATTCATGATATTGGGCTCATGATTTAATGATTTTTTGAAGAAAATTTTATCACTAAAAAATTTAACATTTAATTTTCCTGTCTTTATTACCAAAATATCCCTTTTGCTAAATTTAAAATAAAAAAAAGTTTGTATTATTTTCTTAATAACCAATAATTACTGAAATGTTTGCAAAGGTTGGAGTAAATTATAGTAGCCTATTAGATAAAATATTCCTTCATCTTCATCTTCTTCCGCTTGTTCTGGGGTCGGATCGCGGGGGCAGCAGTGAGGGGGCAGCTCTACCGGGGGGACACCAAGGCGTTCCCAGACCAGCCGAGAGACATAGTCCCTTGGTGTTCTGGGTCGACCTCGGGGTCTCTTCCCGGTTGGACATGCCCGAGACACCACACCAGAGAGGCGTTCGGGAGGCATTCTAATCAGATGCCCGAGCCACCTCAACTGGCTCCTCTCAACGTGGAGGAGCAGCGGTTCTACTCCAAGCTCCTCCCGAATGACAGAACTTCTCACCCTATCTCTAAGGGAGAGCCCTGCCACCCTGTGAAGGATGCTCATTTCAGCTGCTTGTATTCGCGATCTTGTTCTTTCAGTCACTACCCAAAGCTCGTGACCATAGGTGAGGGTAGCAATGTAAATCGACTGGTAAATTGAGAGCTTAGCCTTCCAGCTCAGCTCCCTCTTCACCACGACGGACCGGTACAAGCTCCGCTTTACAGCAGAGGCTGCACCGATCCGCCTCTCGATCTCCCACTCCATCATTCCCTCACTCGTGAACAAGACCAAGAGATATTTGAACTCCTCCAATTCGGGCAGGACCTCATTCCAGACCCGGAGGGCGCATTCTACCCTTTCCCAGCTGAGAACCATGGCCTCAGACTTGGACGTGCTGATTCTCATCCCGGTCGCTTCACACTCGGCTGCGAATCGGTCCAGCGCGACATAGTCATCCGCAAAAAAGCAGAGACGAGATCTATTGGCCACCTAACCAGAACCCCTTAACACCTTGGCTGCACCTAGAAATTCTATCCATATAAATTATGAACAGAACCGGTGACAAAGGACAGCCTTGGTGGACTCCCACCCCCACTGGAAATGAATTCGACCAATGCAGACCAAGCTCTGGCTCCAGCAATGCAGAGACCGAACGGCCCGTAGCAACGAGTCCGGTATACCATATTCCCGGAGCACAACCCCACAAGATAGCCCGAGGGACATGGTCGAAAGCCTTCAAGTCCACAAAGCACATGTGGACAGGTTGGGCAAACATCCATGCCCCCTCCAGGATCCTGTAGAGTGTGTAGAGCTGGTCAAAAGTGCTGTGACCAGGATGAAAACCACATTGTTCCTCCTGAATCTGAGGTTCAACCATTGGCCTCCTCTCCAGTACTCCTGAATAGACTTTCAGGCTGAGGAGTGTGATTCCATGATAGTTGGAACACACTCTCCGGTCCCCTTTTTTAAAAAGGGGAACTACCACCCTGGTTTGCCAAACCAGAGGTACGATGACCACGCAATGTTGCAGAGACGTGTCAACCAAGACATTCCTCCAGAGACCTGAGGTATTCAGGGCGGATCTCGTCCACCCCCGGAGCCTGGCCACCGAGGAGCTTTTTAACTATCTCAGCGACCTCTGTTCCAGTGATGGGCAGACCAGGGGGGAACCCCCAGGCTCCCAGGAACCCCCAGTCGAGGTGAGCAGCTCCCCACTTCCACAGTAAACAGTGTTTGTGGAGTACTGCTTCCCCCTCCTGAGGCGTCGAATGGTGGTCCAGAACCTTTTCGAGGCCAAGCGAAAGTCTTTTTCCAGGCCCTCTCTGAACTCCTCCCACACCAAGATTTTGCATTGGCAACAGCCCGGGCTGCAGCACATTTGGCCTGTCGGAACTCGTCCGCTGCCTCTGGAGTCCCACAGGCCAAAAGGACGCGATAGGACTCCTTCTTCAGCTGGACAGCCCCCCTCAACGCAGGTGTCCACCACCTGGTTCGGGGGTTCCCCCCACGACAGGCACCGATGACCTTCTGGCCACAGCTCCGGGCTGCCGCCTCAATAATGGAGACATGGAACATGGCCCATTCGGACTCTATTTCCCCAAACCTCCACTGGGATGTGGTTGTAGCTCTGCCGGAGGTGTGAGTTGAAGGCCCTTCTTACAGGAGATTCTGCCAAACGTTCCCAGGAGACCCTAACTACACGGGCTTCCCGGGTCTGGAGGGCAGCCTTCCCCTCCATCAGAGCCAGCTCACCACCAGGAGTCCCTAGGGGGAGTGCCCTCTAGCACACCCCCTAGGGACTCCAAAAAGGGTGGGTATTCTGAACTGTTATTTGTTGCATAAGCACAAACAACAGTCAGGACTCGTCCCCCCACCTGGAGGCGGAGGGAGGCTCCCCTTTCATCAACTGGGGAGAACCCCAACATGTGGGCACCAAGATGGGGGCAACAAGGATGCCCATATCGGCTTGCCGCCTCTCCCCATGTCAACTCCAGAATGAAACAAGTTCCAGCCCATCTAGAGATGGGTGGTTCCAGAGCCCAAGATATGTGTTGAGGTGAGCCCGACTATATCTAGTCGGTATCTCTCAACCTCGCGCACCAGCTCAGGCTCCTTCCCCATCAGAGAGGTGACATTTCATGTCCCAAAAGCCAGAGCCAGTAGCCGAGGATCGGTCCGGCAGAACCCAGACCTTCGGCTGCCGGGCCGAGGATCGGTCCGGCAGAACCCAGGCCTTCGGCTGCCACCCAGCTCACACTGCACCCGGCCCCCATAGCCCCTCCCACAGGTGGTGGGTCCATGGGAGGGTGGACTCATGTCTCCTCTTCAAGCTGGGCCCGGCCGAGCTCCATGGGCAGAAGCCCGACCACCAGGCGCTCGCCTTCAAGCCCCTCCCCCAGGCCTGGCTCCAGGTGGGGGACCCCGGTAACCCGCATCCGGGCAAGGGAAACTGTGTCCTTGAATTAATCCTGCTCATAGAGGTCTTCTGATCCGCGCTTAGTCTGGATCTTCACCTAGGACCTATTTGCCTTGGGTGACCCTACCATGGGCATAATGCCCCCGACAACATTGCTCCCAGGATCATTAGGACACGCAAACCCCTCCATCACGGTAAGGTGGCGATTCAAGGAGGGGATAAAATATTCCGTTAATGAAAAGTGAAAAAAGTAATTAAAAAGTACAGCTTTTTTTAAATACCCCATAATAGAATAATAGTGAAGGATGTACTTAGGTTTAAATATAAAGCAACACTCTCCATTTACTTCTTTTTTTGATTGTTTCTTTGTTTTTGGAAGGCTCTGAATTCTTGTTAAATTAATCTGTAGAGTCAATCGCACAGCAGCCCTTTCCCATTTTAGGTCTATTTTATTTGCTTTCTATTTTACAGTGTTTGTGCTATTACTTTTGCCTAAAATGGCAACACACATTCCCTCTATTGCTGGGTTGCAACCATGTGACCTGTGCTTGCGATTTTACTTTCAGTGAGCAGGTTGGTGGTGTAACAAGCCACAGGGGCCGCTGTTGTGCAATGATCTGTTGTGTTTATTTCAAAATATTTCAACTCTTTAGATAACACACTTTTACGATACCTGCAAAACACTGCTCTCTGTAATGGTATAGATCCATGTTTGGCTGTGGATAAATACCCATTGGTTATGTACCTGATTATCTCGAACTAACTGGTGCTCCAGAGATCTTCTAAACGGCAAAACAAATGAAAGCTTTGATACCTTCAACATTTTCGTAAGTGGTTGGGTGAAGCATTTCAATTCCTGCATGTTTTTTAATAGGCACTTTTCGTCTTTTTGTGTAATTCCTGTGCCCCTTTCTTCTTCTTCTTCTTCTTCTTGTTTTACAACAGTTAGCAACCTGTGTTAAGGAGCATTATGATATTTTTGACATACACAAACACAGGTATGGGGCATTTTTTGTTTGTGAAGAGTCTTTGCGACAGAGCGCTTAGTAAACAATAATGTTGGTAGACCACCAGTTCGTGTCTTGTGTATGGAATAAGGCGTATGTGACGTGCGTTGCAACTCAGCAATTGTAACGCATTGTCTAACGCCCTCTGCTGTCTAAATAAAGAAATTACAATTAGAAATAACTAAGAGATTATTCACCCACAAACTCACTCATTTGCCAAACTTAATCCTACTAGAGTCGCGGGGAGGCTGGAGCCTATCTCAGCCGACACTGGGTGAAGACGAGTGCACCCTGAACAGCTCGCCGGGCAGGGCCAACACACACACACACACACACACTCACATCCACACCTACAGGCAATTTGAAACAGCCAATTAGCCTAATTTGCATGTCTTCGCTGTGTGGGAGGGAAGGGGGGAAACCCATGCAAACATGGGGAGGACATGCAAACTTCACACAGATGTTTGGGAACCCAGGACCTTCTTGCTTTGAGGCAGACATGTTAACCATTACACCACCGTGTCACCCAACTAAGTGATTACACAACCCAAAATTTGTTGAATTCCATGTTTCAAATAGGAATACATTTATAACGCATGGTACATTATTACACACCTAATTTATAGGTCACTTTTTAAAATTAAGTGCATAACTCCCCTGTACAAAAAAAAAAAAAGAGTTTTGAATTTATATGTATACATTTTAAGAAGATACTAAAATAGATCCAACCTAACATGCATTGTCAAGTTTTAGGACAAAACAAATTGTGAGAAATTATGAATTTTTTCTCAATATTTCTATGGGATCCAACATTTCATGTAATCTTTAGTGTTACATTATGAAAGAATGCAAACTGGAATTATTTTCCCTTGCAGTCTCAGATCTTTGTGCTTGTATATGTATGTGCCAAAATTACTGGCACCCCTAACACATTTTCTAAAGGTTTTTATTTGTATAAATAATATTTAGAGGAACTCTGTTGATGCCTTGTCCGTCCGTCCGTTAAAAAAAAAGGTTATAGATGATTATATGTTGATTGACAGGTAAAGTAAAATGATTGACAAGTAAAATGTTTATCAGTATTAATTACTTTGGCACTCCAAATAAGTGCCAAAGTATACAAGTTCTTTGAAAACCCAGAGCTTTTTATTTTTTTCAGTGAGCACTAGACACTGCTAGGTAGTGTAATGTAGTAAAATCTGCACTATACTGTACAGCAGCACATTTCTTTTTATGTCCCGTCCATCACCCAATCCCCCCCCACCCCACCCCCATGTATGAACATAGACAGCTATTGTGCGGTCTGTGTGCATTCTCGTCGGGTAATTTGTCCATGTTGGATTACTTCAAAAGTTGCTTAGCAACAGTAAAGCTCAGTTCACTAGCTGTGCTAAAAATGGGGAGGAGATGACACCATGAGTGACCGAAGGCACGCCAGCATGGGATGTGCTCTTTTATTGAAGAAAAGATGTTGCACGTTGCATAATGTCATTCTCACTTTGAGCCAGGTGGCTGAACAGTCTGTAATAAAGATGATTTGATTCCTTTCAACAGTTTGCTGTTCAGAACTCTTATCATAAGTATTTAAATGCCCCAGAAGTGTATCAAATATGAATTCAAGGAAAATTCCATCACTTGTGTTCCATGCAAAATGTGAAATTTTATAATGTGTCAGAAAATGAGGTCACATTTGCTTTTTCTGCTTTATAAGGCCAGTCTGTAAGAACACTTTCTACAGTGGTGCGTTAATTAAAAATCTCGTTTGTTAAAAGTCAGACAGGTTCCACTAACAGTACTTCTATTGTGTTCCTAATTAAAGTGTTATCAAATTGTAAAATACCCCTCATTTTGCAGTCATTAGCCATGTTCAGTCAGGACTTCGTCTTTTTAATTATAAGTGTTTCTGTAGAACAGCTGAAGTGTATGCTGTAGTGACGGTAGCAAGTTTTAATCAGATTTCATCGACCCTGGTATTACGCTCATGCCTTGTGGTGATCACACGGCATGTTTGGAGGTATCAGATGAAAGCTAGTCAAACTCAAATTAGTTCAATTAAATCGTCAGACAGTCAAGCTCAAACCATTCAATTAGTCATTGTCATCCGTGCCTTTTTAATATTTAGAGACAACTTAGACAGCACTGATTGGTCTTATTAATGTTCTCCTGCTGTAGCACTGATACGCAATCATTTATCAACTTCTCCATATCGATAGATTGGATAGACAGATACTTTTCACTAAGCTCTATTAACACAGGTGAAATGGGATTGTTGTGTAGACAGTTTGACGAATACAGTCAGCTTGATGGTTAAATAGAGAGATTGCTGATGGATAAGTGGATAATGGGTCGGATGAACAGATGACTGGATGGTTAAGTAAGTGGGTGGATGGAGGGATTTGTGGATGAGCTGATGGATGGATAGATGGATGGATGGAGGAATGGGTGTTGATGAATCAGTGGATGAATGAGCAATGACCAGATGGCTTAGTGAATAGATGGATGGATTAATGGATTGCTAGATGTACACATGGCAAAACAGGTGGAAAAACAGACTGAAAGACAGTTAGACAAATCACTTTATTAATTCCATAGCACAATTTGCAAGACTGGGTAAATGGATAATTGGAAGGATAGATTGGTTGATGGATAAATGGATGGGTTGATAAATGAAGCGGATGACTGGTTGGATGAATTTGCTCAATTAGAATACTGACACGTCTGACTTTATGAAGATAAAACAGTTAATATTATTAAATAACTAATAAAACATGAAATAATTCAATGATGTAAAAAAGGAATATTCATGTTTGGTCTTGGTATTGTCACAATATATTTACAGACTAAAATGAAATGAAATAAATTGCAGAGGACTCTAAAAATTACAAACTGCTCCTTTAAGGAAGATTTTAAACCTCAGAACATGTACAAGATAATCAGTGCTCCAGCCAGTGGATTAAAGTATCCATGGTTATATGAATGATGGGGGATTTTGTTAACAGTGCAGAAAAATTAAAGGTTTGAGTAAATTATAGTATAGAGGTCAGTATATATGTATGTCTGTGCCTTTCAGTGATCTGCTTTAGCTTCCAGTTTCAGGCTGAAACCCCTGAGGGGCAGGCAAGCAGTTTAAATAGGTAAGCAGGAGCAGGTTCAGGTGACTGATTGTAGAGTCAAGGCTGACTCATGTAATGCCTTTATTTCCCATTGCACATGGCGCTGAATCTAACATCTCAGTTTTGCCATACTGTAATTTCATCGGCTGTGAGTACAGCTGTAGTGCTTCTATATTTTAAAAAAATAATTTTTTAGCTCCTACCGTCACCGATGGTGAGCAAAGTAGGAGCTATAGAAATGGCTTCCCTCCCACTTGTTAGTGCAATAACTTTGAAGAAAATTACATAGGCTCACCAAATTTCAAATTTCAAGGTCACAAGGACATTTTTTCTATATTCGGCTTGTCAAAGATTTGCTGTATGGCTTCCGCTCAATAGTGAATAGGGTGGAATTGCATATGGGTCCCCTTGCATTTATTTCAAGATCACAAGGTCAGTATTTCCATAGTCAGCTTGTCAAGGCTTGTTAGTGCGATAACTTTGGCAGGAAATGAAATAGGATCACCAAATTTGGTGGATGGGTTCTCAGGAAGGTCTGTATAGGTTTGTATATGGGTCACCTTGACCTTGTTTCAAGGTCACAGCATTTATCTTAGTGAATTTTTCTATTGGCATATTATGAAATGGTCCTTTTAGCAGGAGTGTCTGGACCTCTGTGGTCTGTTTTCTTTCTAAGCTACTGGAAAAAGTGATTCTCCCACAGTTTACCAGATAACATTTGTGATGACAGAATATGTCCTTCTAAAGGTGACATGATCTGTTGCTTACAGTAGGTTCTGGGAACCATCCTGTTCTAATCAATTTAGATCTCAGTGATACTTTTGACTTAGTGGATAAGAAGATCTTTATCAAGTACCGCAAGCACTCCGACGGCCTTCAGGAAGTAGCACTAGTTTTAAGTCCTATCATCACTGCAAGACTTACAGTCAGTCCAGTCAGTACCCAAAGCTTGTCTCCCATACTCTAAGATCCCGTACTCTTTTTGTTATGGAGGAGCGGTATAGATATTCAGAAACTTTTGTTACTGCTATTGAATATACCTTCAGTGTATGTATCCACTTCGAATATACACATGTGATATCTTTTGAAAATATGAAGAAAAAAGTATGTATAACCATAAAGTGATCAACTGAAAATAGTTGCAGGACAACCAGAAAGAAGCAGAAACAAGTTATACAGGGAGAAATAAGCAATGAGCTACAGTTCAATAATATAGCTCCTGCCAAACTCCTCTGCTAAAATAGAAGCTTAACAATGCACATGAAAAAGCAAAGCAGATTCAACATTGAAATAGGGTGGTAAAAGCATCATGATATGGTGTCACTTCTCTCTAAAAGATACAGGCATAATACACATCATAAAAAAGACTGCTCAGTTCCCTCTCCATTTTAAACCCAGCCACACTCAGCCACATTCCCACTACATCTTCAAACAACTGGTTGGACATTAACTTTTACACCGTAGTATGAACACAGTAGAAGCCAAGATGGATGTGGTTATGGTCTCCATGGATGCAGAGGATGTGATCCAACTTTGGACATGTTTTTTAAAAAACAGTTTGGGCATGGCCAAATCGGAATGCAGTAGGAACCTAATAAGGACGTAGTGACGGCGACCTTGACATAGTAACAATGTAGCTAAAATCTAGTAGGGATTTCACAGGTGTAGTCCAAGTAGGGAATTACTGAACATAGATGCGGACATAAAACTTGAAGAAACAAAGCAAGCGAAACAAAAATGCATTGCACATGGTGCGAGCCTGATCAAGTGCATGGTAAGAAATTAGAGTGAACTTGTTAGACACAGTGAGAACCTGGCATGGACATATTTGTAGTATGAACTAGAAAACTGCACATTTCTTCCATTTTGACCACATGCCCACTACGTTCATTGAAATGTTCAGGGCGCAGTGCAGTTCATGATCTTCATCTGAATGTGATGAGGTGCTACTGCCTGATGATTTGTCTCTCAGTAATCCTCTGGAAAATATCCAAAGCCAGATACAAATAATTTTCTTTACTTGAATGGGAATTAAATATTATTCTTATTTATAAATGACCAACGAATATAATGTAACAGGTGGGGTAATTTTGACACAGAATTCATATTTGATCATCGAATCAGTACAACTTTGATTTATGTTAAATTACTGTAATGTCTTGTATAAATATATTATCCAGTAAATAACCTTACTTCTAGTACTTCATCCCAACAGGACAAGGAGACCTCTTTCTCTCCTCATTGTCCTCCACAGGGAGCTGTCATGATTATTGCTGCAATGCTGAGTGAATTTATCATCTTATCATTTCTCTCTGTAGAGTATGAGCACATTTCCAGTGGAGAAGAACATCTTCCCCATCTCAAGCCCTTCCACAGGTTTCCCTGTGCCTTTCGATTTGCCACCACTTCGGTACTCCAGTAAAGGTGAGAATAGTTCATGTACCTCAAGACTCCGGGTCAATCTCGTATTTCAGACCATTCACTCTTAAAAGGCAGAAAATTTTCTGAATATACTTTATATTATTATTATACTAATAAATCACCTCGGGAGGGATGATGGTGAGATTCAAATTTCCACGCACCTCAAGATTCAGTCAGCTTTAATTCCTGGCTCAGAGATACAACATAGCATATATCACTTGATTTCTGCTAATAAGTTTATAGAACTGTAATGAAATTGTCTGAAAGAGTTTTTTGTTCTGAGGTGCAGATTGGAGGGTGGTTAGAGAGATACAAACATCTATAAGGGTCACAGTTGGAGGTAGTTTGAGGTCAAATGTATAATTAAATGACACTTTGATGTAATCAAATTATTCAGAATATATATATTTTTTATTTAACCATAGATTAAAATTCTGTCTGTATTCAAAAATTTAATAATTAAATATAATTAAACAATTACATCAATTTGTGAAGAGACTGATATCTAAAATATGTAAATTAGCACAGATTTACTGATCAATTCTCTCTATTTTACTAAAATTACCCTTCGGGGGACAGGGTGGAGTAGTGGTTATACAAAGTGTTTGAGTAATGTCTGATGTATGTTTCATGAGTGTTGTGTTTGAGTATTTTGATTTCTTGGTCCATAATCACTGTAGAAACCCCTTCCATCACCTTTGCAACATTGCTCTAAAAGATCATCACAGACCCCACAGGGTCCTTTCCCTGATGCTCTGTCTGTATGACCTTTAATCACACAGAGGAAGACGACTGGCTATAATCATTGTGGAACTGAAACACTGGACAGAGTCACCACTTTATGAACTGAGGCAGGAATCATCTGCAGTTGCTATTTCAGTGCACATCTTTAATGACGGAGGACGACTCGACCAAAAGCTCTTAGCCATGCAACATATATATATATATATATATATATATAAAATCTAGTTGGTGATACAATTATCTGTTCAGATATCACTTTTTGTTCCCCTCAGCATGAGAAACTGAGAACTTGATTTCATTTAACAAGTCACGATGATGAGAACAGACAGTCCTCAGGCATTTTTCTGCTGAAAGTTATTGTGACCTCATGGCCTTGGACATATCCAGAACAGCAATCACTACAACCTCCACTTTTTTCCACTGTATAAACCACCTACGTTTGATTCGTTGTGAATGCACGACTGCCTTCATGCCTTTGAGTGTGGCGTGGCATTTAATCTTACGATAAAAAAAAAAAAAAAAAAAGGAATCTGTGATTTCTCTCCCTTAAGGAAACAAATAAACTGCCATCAGTAATACACGGAAAGGGCTTTGTACAGTCAGTGGAATGTTTAATCACTGGTTATTTATACCTTCTTATAAAATCCGCTATTGTGAATATACAGTGTTTTCCATTTTCATTATGCTTGTGAAAAAAAATTTCCACCACAATGCTGCATAAATTTTGAAATCATTCCTCCATGTTTCAACTTCTCGAGTGCTTTTCTGTCACTGCAGTGTTTAATGTAAAGTAACCCGTTAATGAGAAAGAAAAGAGATGGCATTGCTTTTTTGTTTTCTTTTCATTTTCTTTATTCCTTTAACTATTTGGGGGTAAAACATGTCAGTAAGAGAAATAACCGTCATCCTGAACAGGAATAATAACTCTCTTTCACTCTCTCTCTCTCGCTAACTCTACCCCCTCTCTCTTCCTTTGTCTCACAATCCCAATCCATCTCTCTTTGTTGCTTCCCTCTCTCTCTTCCTCTGTCACTTTATTCCTTTCTATCTTTGTCTGCCCCACTGTTATCACCGTAAACGTTATTGGTGAGGAAGGCATGGTGTAATTGGCCTCTAAATGTCCACAGGGAATCACCAGAGTATATACCATTACATTAGTGTTACAGTTCATGGAGAGATAGTTATTTCTTCTTAATTGTTTTTTGTGTGTTTGATTTGATTTTTTTTGGAATTATACGTTTTTATATTTTTATATTATCTACTATATTGTAATGTACATAAACTCTATACATATCTTTTTGGTTTTAATATTGGAAACATTTATGCGAGCTGGTAAATGTTTCCTGTCAGACTGATGAAAACATTTTCATAGAGGATTTGTGGAGGATTGCATTGTTGTTCTTCATTTAGATAATTGAATTCGCCCGTCATGTCCTCAGGCAAGCTGTAATGCTCGTGATAACCATCGTTCCGCTTCCTCTGAAAGCGTTGTTTCTTTTTTCAGTCATGTTTTGACCTGGATGCGAATATATCAGACTAATTGAGCACCGGTTCATCCTCTGCACCTAGTAATCAGTAGTTTGCTTATATTAATAATGATGCATCCAGCTGTATGTGAGCATGTGGCATTATAAGGGAAATTTTATTTTCTTCAGTTTTCTCATCCTTTATGATCTGTACTCAGGATAAGAAGCTTTATGATGTTAGCTTGTGATGAAGAGTAACTCATAATCTCTGCTAGGTTTTTAATGTGTTTATGGAGGCCTTATCCTCGACTGGAGGCTTTGTTTTTATGGTTTAATCTGACTGTGTCTGCTAGTTGCCATGGACACCATGGTGCTCAGCCTAGATACTCCTTTTCTGGAAATCTAGACCTTCACTATGAAGTAAATGTGACAAGGCATGTCACTGAGCCCTTAGACCTGTTCACTGTGAGCTCTAACTTTCATAAATAGAGCAGGAGTCTTGCTATACCTTTACTATCTTGTAAAGAATGTCTAATAGTACATCTCAAAATATTCACTTAACCTTCTGACATTCCCTAGAGCTAGCTGGCTAGTTGGCAACTAGTACTGTCCTGCATTCAATAGACTAGATGAGTGACTAGGTTTACTTGAGTTAACACCAGTGTCTAAAGCCTAAATTAATAGTTTTTCCAATCACTATTCCAATCATCATTGTTACCCACTGACCAAAGACGGATCACCATTTTTACCCACTGGCCACTCATTAATGTTCCCACTAACTGGTCACTGATCACCACTGTTAGCCACTGACCGATCATCAATTATCGATCATCAATCTCCCTCCTAACCAATCACCACTGTAACCCATTGACCACTCACTAATGTTCCGACTACCCTATCACCGTTCACCAATGTTCCAACTGACCAATCACCATTGTTACACACTGACCACTCACAAGTGTTCCCACTAACTATCCACCGATCATTATTGTTCCCAGTGACCAGTCTCTGAGCACCACTGTTGCCCAATGTTCCCACTAACTAATCACTGATCACCAGTGCCAGTGCATTCTTACCCACTGACCATTCACCGATCACTGTTATCCACTGACCAGTCAGTGATAACCACTATTACCCACTGACCTAGTACTGCTCACCAATATTTCCAGTGACCAATCATCAATGTTCCCACTGACCAGTCACCACTGTTACCCAATAACCAATCTCTGATCAACATTGTTCCCAACAACCAATCACCAATTACCATTGTTCCTACTGACCAATCGTTTGATAAGATTTTGATTTTTCTTTTGTTTTGTTCAGTTTTTATGCCACTGACTAGCATAACAGAATGTCTGGAGCATTTTTAAAGGGGTTTTCTGTAGAATGTTTGTATTCACCAATGTATATCTGTCTCTTTAGATCAACCATGGATCTGGAATATTCCATATACACAAGCACCAGACACTCACGGTAATGTCTGGGTCCCATCCTGAAACCCATTCCGATTGCTTCTTGGATCTGAAGGGCCAAACGAAGACAGGATGACTACCTGCTGTTTATTCAGACCTTACCTGGACTCTCGACTACAGTAAACATTGTGCTGATAATGAAAAATAAAAAATAATTTTGATATTGTTGTCATTAGGTAATAAAGAATTAGTCATCGTAAATGTGCTGAGAGTCTGCAGCTTTGTTGTATTTTTAGTTATGAATAGAATTTCAACTTGTGTAATCTATGCTGTCTTGAGAATAACTCCCCCCACGCCCCCACACACACACTTCACCTCAAACCAATGCAAATAGCCAAATGGTCCCTCTTGAGACAAATTGCTGTTTTTGAAGAAACGAGGCTTTTTTTTCTGTCTGAATGGCACCTGCATGCAGTGAGACATCAGTGATTATGTTTCAGCTCCAAACTGAGGGCCTGTGAATTAGTTTTCATCTCGACCTTACCCAATCAGTTTGGACATCGTTTAAGGGTAATCATTTTATATCTCATTCTGAGAGCACTTTCCTGTGTGCGTGTGTGTATTTGTAGTACAACATAAGAAAGCAATCTGTTTTTGCAGAGAAAATAAACAACGTGGGTAAGAAAATACAAGACAGGAGGATTCTGGGTGTTTCAGCTCCATGGCTCAATTCAGATTCTCACATCATGTGTATTTAAGGGTTTATATACACCTGAAATACATGATAGTTTTAAGTTAGGGAACTTATCAGTGTTTATCCAGTAGTTTTACACAGAAATTGATTCGTCGCCTAGCAATGGTGTCATAAATTTCCATCACAGCTGTAACAGCTTGATCTGGTATCGCTTTTCTTTTGTTTTATTTGTCACGAGTACATCTCAGATCTGCATACATTACCGGGAAAAGGAGTAGAATACACAGCCCTTGAGAAAGCGGGATGAATTATGGATGTCGCTCAAAGCCTACATGGACATTTGTGACATTTACAGATACCGTTTTAGGATTTGACAGAATTCTGTCTTTCATCCTAAAAAGGTCATTTGGTATTGATCTCGGACTATTTCTGTTATTTCTAAACATTGTCAGCAGAGGACGACCGAAGGCCGGGTGCGTATTGCTTATCCCAGTCCATGTGACCTAACGGAAAGGTTGCCAAGTTTTAGACTGTTTATTTCACACACCAACAATTATTTTGGCTGTGATGCATGATGTCATATGAGGCATTTAACATGTCACATTTGCAGTTGCTATGGTAACGAAACAAATCAAATGAAATGGGAAATGTTTACGGGGTAAATATACGACAAATCTCTGCTTGCAGTAACTTACATTCTTATGGTAATTGCTTCACCAATCAAGCACACTCGTCCTTAATCAAGCACTCACTTCGAGTCCTGTCCGAAAGTGGATGATAAACAAGTCCTTATATACCAAGATTTGATTAAATACTCATGATTATCCATTTTCCCTTATGCCATTTTTTACGATCAATTTCTAAACTAATATCACATTTAAAAAAGTGTTCAAAAACCTTCACTATTTGCAGAGATCATAAAAACAGTAGTAATCATTTAAGAGAACTAAGCCACCACCTATTTTACCAACTTCTAGAAATATTTAGAAGACATCCCATCTGCGGTGTCTTAACCTGCCATTAACTAGAAACAGGAAGTACTAGAATTTATCTCCTGTTATTTGGGCCCAACCCTGGGAGTCCTTTTTTTCTCCATTTTATCCAAATGTACCAAGCCACTGGAGCAAATGGCCTCATGTCTGACAAAATTACAGACCACAGGAAGAACACGGTGATGTCTCCAGCTGTAATTCGGTGTATACAATGTTCAGATTTAGTGGTTTGGACTTCATATTCCAGCTGATTACATCTGAAATCTACCAGTTGAGCATCATGGATATGTGCATATCTACATCACACCCCCTGCCCATACCAACAACCAAACCCCACCCACTGTCAGCACAAACAACCACACCCCATCCCCCCTGCCCATACCAAGAAACAAACTCCATCACTGCAGCCCGATTAATCAGACCTTCATTAGCAAAACCCCACCCCCTGTGAACCAATCAGCCAAAATCTATCAAAAAAATTCAACCAGACAGTATAAACTAAATCTCATATCTGACCTGAGATATCAGATTTTCAGACAACATATGTTTTCTCTAAAAGATTTAATGAATATAAAGTATGAATATAAAATGAACTAAACAAACATTAAGAATGACCAGAATGATTAAAAATTTGCGCAGAGTCATCTGAGATAGCGGCCCTAGTAGGATTAAACCTCCCCATTCACTAGTGAGTAGCCTTTGTTTTATCTTCCATTGTCCGTTCATTTCCGCTGAATACAACGGTATCCCAGTGAAACCACTCCGGCTCACAGGCTTAGTGTCTCTTATTCACCTGTTTCACATCTTGTTTTAATTCTGTCTGTTTAAAATAACAATAACAGTAACAAGACCAGAGCAATCTTGCACATGTGCGATAATTTGGCAGCTGTCATAGAAATTGGAAAATTCTAGGATCGAGTGTTAAGAAACAGAAGAAGGCATATTCTTTCAAAATAATTATAATAGCATACTGCATTTTACACACACTCTCTCTCTCTCTCTCTCTCTCATACACACACGCACACACACACACACAAACTGCAGTCCAACATACTTTGGAATCGCCGTCAGAACCGTCCCAATGTGTCCGATTCCATGTAGTTGACATGACACTGTATTTCATGTTTATTTAATATGTCTGGTGAGTGAATCGGCCCCTTTAAGCAGTTCAGCAAACGGATGGATGGAAGGCTGTTCAATGGTTTAGGAATCTAAATGACAGAAGTAAATACTCTCTTAGGTACATGTTCCTCATGTTTTAGCTGAGCTGATGCCCTGCCTTGTGTCGGAATGTTCTGCGGAGGGTTGCACTCCTTCATGCTTCTTTTTGTTTTTGTTACATCACTGCCATATTATACAGCTCTAACCCACAGAGCAGCACAAACCCAATTATCACCAAAAATCCCTGCTATTTTTAATGTTACCCGTTCCTGTGGTTGATGAGGATCATGTAAATGTGTACATGACTCTGTAGTGCATTGGCGCATCATTAATTAACACACGAAAGGACTAATGAACATCCACAGTCATATCTTTGTCTTATTAACATCCGGATTCTGTTTTATATCTCTTGAGGATTGAAAAGAGCATCGACTCCACTAAAGCAAATCGTTATGAGGACAGAACTGGTAAAATAAATCAGACGAATCATTAGATGTGTCAAAATCAACCGTTCAATACTTTAAGAAACAAAAACACACTGAAGAGCAAAAACACGCTGCCTGAGTGCAGGAGAGGCCGCAGTGAAGCATTAACAACATAGACTGTAACAGAAATAACCACAAGAACAATGAGAATCCCTGTGCTGGTGATAACTGATGGTACAGAGCTATTTAAAATGCTCGATAAATGTTTTACCAGCTAGAATTTTACTTACAGATTACCTTTAAATATGTAACCAAGTCTATTCATTCCGGATTTATATGAAGGGTATTTTTCCAGACACTTGACATTTCTGTAATAATACAGCGGGGATCATGCTGAGAAAGAGACACATTCTTATGAAAACAATGTAACGCTGCATTGAAAATATTACAATTTAAATTCCAATAAATCACTGACATTTTTGTTCAGCTTTGTCTTTTATTTTTTAAATTATGATCCTTTCAAATCGAGCTGGACCAAAAGGGGCAATCAGTGATTTTTATTTTTTTTTTTTTTAATGTTGAAAAATTCTTTGTATACAGACAGGTTTCTGTTTTGTTTTTAGTACAGCATAACATACAACTGATGTGGTGAAGTATTCAGTAAGGAGAAATGTGTTTATGTAACTCTGATGGAAGAAGATTACATCGTCAGCACTTTGCAACAGTCTGCATGTTTTAGTTTTCTGGACTGAGGAGTTTTACACTTTTTGTGGTTTCTTGGTCACATGACATGCTGAATTTTTTTTTTTTATCTTACTAACTTCAAATAATAAGATGGAAAGACTGTTTACAGCAGTTACAACATAAGTGCTGTTCCACACCTTAAAATGTAGCTATAAAAGTTATAACAACATCTGGTAATAAATGACAAATTAGCCAGTTTACGCTGTCTAAATCTGGGTTTACACTGGAGCCATGATCCCCACGATTTCCACATTTCAGGAGAATCGTGATAAGCGTGGGGGGTCGTGGGATCGAATCATAATTCAATTCAATTCAGTTTTATTTGTATAGCGCTTTTTACAATTGACATTGTCACAAAGCAGCTTTACATAGT
>JBCNYH010000022.1:18437460-18447949 GCA_039654325.1 Tandanus tandanus | reverse complement strand
CCCACCCCCCCCCACCCCCCCCCCCCCCCCCCCCCCCCCCCCCCCCCCCACCACAGCACAAACAAAATGCTCCAAAAAACTAATCATGTTGGGATTTATTATTATTTTCCCCAAATTTCAGGAAATAATTTTACTCCTGCTATTTCCTTTTGTATGTTAAATTTTATTTTATTATTATTTTTTTTGTTTCACTGGAGTATAAATCTGATGAAATTACGCAGTGACATTTGACAATCTTTAATTTTTTGTCTTTTACAGGTTTTTTTTTGTGTTCACTTCAGCTGATACTTAATATTTATTTCACTACATTTTAACATGCTAGCACTCGTCAGCTCACATCTGGAGAGCAACAACCTCTGGTAGCAATCCATTGATTCACGATCAGTCGGACATTGAGCCGTTTTTGCGTTTCTATCACACTCCACACCCTTTACTGATGATGTCGAGAGGAACCTAAATGCTCCCAGAACCCGAATCCTCCAATCAGGGTGGATGAGCAGTCTGTGCTTCCTGTTTGTCGGGAAATCAGGAGCTTGACTGTTCTGTCGATCTCTTCATGTTTAATATGTGAATATATTAATATATATAAATATATATAAATATTATATGACGCAAATACTGTTGTATCAACTACAAATAGTTAAATCCTGTAACTCCTATTTCAGAATTTAGTGCCTTTTTTTGGACAGTAGACTGTTCAGTGATTAATATCTAGTATATGTATGCTTTATGACTTTTTTAAGACTTTTTTTTTTTAAACCTGTGTTTATTTTAGTACTGTATCTTCTAGAGAATAAAGTCTAAATCAACAAGCTCTGGGTGGTGTTCTCATGGTATAAATAGATAACTGAACGAGAGGTTCTCCTGCTCCAACTCACCCAGTTCAACAAATTAAAGGAGTCACGAGAAAGAAATCTTCAGGAGCACAAACCTGTGACTTAGTACATGAACTAACAAAAGAAACAGAAGAGGAAGAAAAAAGAGAGAAAGTAAAAATTTCAAGATGCTGGGATAGGAAAAAAGGCAAGAAAAACAAAAAAATAAAACAAGATAGACAGGTCACAAAGGAGACTTTTTTTTCTTTTTTTTTTTAATTAAATCAAGCTGAGGAATTTATCATTTGAGAATGCTAAAAGAAACAATAGAGAATGGAAGATTAGAAATATATTAATAAAGACATTTTTTTTTGTTTACATAAAAAAGAAAGTGGAAGGATGAGCTGAAAATATGACAGTGAGAAACTCATTAAAAGGAAGAAATGACAAAAGATGAAATATCAAGACAAAAAAAAGAGAAATAAATTAAGCCACAAAGAAAGCCTGTTAAAAGGAAAAGGTGAGAATTTATTCAAACAAAACCACTCACACAGCACAAACCTGCACCAAGCTATAAAAAAGTACTTTGCACCCTCTGCTGTTTAAAGAAACAAACACAAAACATAAAAATCACCTTACCTCAGAATGTTAAAGAATCCTATAATGAAGAATCTAATCCGGATCATCTCCAAAATCTGGTTGTCTTCCTTGTCCAAAGCCCCACATCTGGTAGAAATTTCATTAAATTCCTCACAAAACTTTTTTGTAGTCCTGCTAACAAATCCGCAAACTCAGGTTAAAACATAGCCTCCTTAGCAAAGGTAAAAATGTTGAAGGGCGAAAGAAAGAAGTAACAAAACACAAAAGTTAGATAAACAAAAGAAACTGAGAAATAACACCATTAATAAAGATGAAAGGATGAAAGATAAAGTGACAAAAGAAAGAAAAAAAACATGAGAGTTGGAGATGAATACATGTGATTAATAAGAAGCTTGAGCCAGTGTTTGGTAAATCAGTTGTTTTTATTTTTTTCTTTCCACAGAGATTACTGTACAATCAATATAAAAGAAATTATAAATGAATTATTATACATGATTACTCTTTGGATATCAGCATCAAATTACAAATAATTAAATTAATCCCAAACTTGTGCTCAGAGAGAAGTCCCAGAATGCACACACACACACACACACACACACACACACACACACGCACGCACGCACGCACGCACCCCGAAGGAAAGAGAGGAATTGCTGGATGAATGTGTATGATCTCTGTAGACAGAAACTGAACTTCACCCCAGAGGCAAAAGGAGCAGAGCATCAGTGTCAACAGCACAGAGGTGGAAGAAACCATTTTCCGGGGGTGGAAGGGGTATTAAATGGGTGCACATTAAGCCGAGTCACTGAGCCCAGCTGGAACAAAACTGAAAGACACTTTGTGGTCACTTTAATATATAATATTTAATATTGCTAAGGATCAGGATTGAGGAAAGATACATGTCAGATATGAAAATGTACAAGATCACTGCGGCATCATCAACACGTTTTCATGATTTAAAAAAAAAAAACTTTAAAAATCTATGAAATTGCACTTTAGTGTTAAATCCTGGCTGCTTTGCGTCAGTAATCCAGAGGTCAGTAGCTATAATAATGTCTAGTTTTACTCCGTACGATTTTCATACTTTAAAGATCACATAGCAAAAGAAATGGAATAAAAAAACGTCAGGTTCCACAGTATTCTAGAACAGTGTGTGCAATCCGTTTCGAATTATACAGCGAAGTGCCAATGATGATAGACATCTGATTAAAAGATAATGATCTGTGTATAAACAAACAGTTTTCAGTGTAAACTTTGAGGACATTGTTTGTCCATTAGCATGTTTACGTTTTTGAAGCCACTCCTACGGTATTTGTAGCTGTTAGGCGAGTTTGCCGTTTAATTTAATTCCTCACACTGACAGAACTTTGTCAGCGGCCATCTTTGTACATGGCTGCACTGAATCAACAACATCATGAGCATCTCATTAAACGTACTAAGACCTCCAATCTCAATTGACAACCAAACAATTCTTTCTTTTACGCAAAATCATGACGTAAATCGTATGGTTGAATCCCGGTGAGTCTTTATCGGTCACACTCACTTCTTTGGCAACAACTCTTCATCATTAGACTCAACATAAGCCACTGTTACACCACTGAATACAATAAAAGCACTGTTGAAATCATTTAGGACGTTAATCTGAGTTCCTTTAAATGTGAAATACTTATTTTAAAAAACCAGGTGTAGGGAGAGAGAGACAGACAGAGAGAGAGCCAGACAGACAGAGAGAGAGAGAGAGAGAGAGAGAGAGAGAGAGAGAGAGAGAGTCTAACAGTCTCCAGAAGAAATAAGTGAGATCAGAATTTTTACGAATGTACAGGTTTAACAACCAATATCACAATAGATGCTTACACATGCTAACAACATTCATGCTACAATACAAAAAAACAGCGTTACACACGACTGGAATATCTTGAGGGGGTGGGGCCAAGCAGACAGGTACTGATCACCTACTAAAGAGGGTGGAGCTTAAGATAAACCATTCTACAAGTAGCAGCCGCAAATGAAAATGTCTGAACACACAAAAGTGAGTCAAGTACAAAGTAAATGACTTTTTTTCTTGATTATGACAGATAGGTATTAAATTATCAATAACCTCCGTACTCATCTCCCCGCACGTCTGCTAGTCCAATCAGCGCAGCAATATTCTGAGCTACTTGTGCGTCATTTTTCAAATATCATAATGCACAAGGCACACAAATGTGATTATAAAAGTCGTTTTCTGAGACAATTTTTCAAAGAGTTGTGCGATGATAAGATGAAGAAGCTGTAATGACAACACGTGTACACACACACACACACACACACACACACACACACACACACACACACACAAAAACAGTTCTGTTAGAAGTCTCTGGAGTTATTGATAAAATCAGGAAAATAAATACTACTTTAAGGAAATCTTTCCCCTTCCTGGGGAAGTTGATGGCTTTTTATTTCAGCACCGAGTCCTCGGTTTTAGATTTTAACCCTCTATAAAACAAGAAAAGACACACCCACTGGGTGGGCTCACATCTAATCTAAATCAAATGTGCAATATTTTCATTAAAAGGGACTTCTACATTTCAGAATTTAATAGAAAAACATCCAGATAACTATCTATAATCATTAAAATATACTTTAATAAAATCAATATTGCATTCGATTTAAGAAATCACATTTAGGACTTTAACCCTGCGTTCACGCTAGCGAGCAACAAAGTGATATTTAATCACGACTTTCTTTGATATACATACAAACACACTACAGCGCTAAATCAGCAATTGGCTCATCATGTTCCTGTTCATTTAACGTAAAAAACAAAAAAAACCATGGTTTCATCTTGCCTAGGTTCATGATTGTGAAGAAAAACTTGGAAGGAAGTAGCAGTGCGTAGTCAGTACCGACAGCTAATCTGCTCTAATGTATGAATTAAACACTGATTGTTATTTTACTCTGGGTTTACAGCGCTAGCTTAAGAAGCTGTATCTAGCTGATTCTCTGCTCTGGACAGGGTGACAACAAGGAGCATCATGATCGACTTGTTGTGCGCGAACGTGAACACAAGGTAAGGATTAAAACGCAATGGTTCAACCCATCTTTCTGGTCTGCTCCCATGTGCAGGAACGTTCATTCATTTTATGTTCCTTAGTACTGAAGTATGTGCATCTCAGGCTGCATAACGATGTTTCACAGTTTCTCTTGGAATGACTTTCATTCCACTTATTCACTTTACGCACATGAATATAACGTATCCTCAGGCAATGCCAGGAATTGGTCCAGGAATTGGTCCATCCTCTTATCTTCTTACACGGCGTCTTCGCTATCCAAAGCTCCTCATGAGTGAACTTTAGTGAATCATTAAACTGATATCTCGGACATTTTATCCAACCGTCACGTGCCATTCATAACCAGAGGTTTATCCTCGTGAATTCCAGTGCAACTTTAAAACCGCTTATCTCATTCTTAAATCACACAGCTCTATATGCTACATGCTCTGAGGTATGTCATGACCTCCTCCTACTCATGAGCTACAGACATTTCTCCCATCTTTCTCTTACTCTCCCACATACAATAAAAACAGAACATCGCATTAAAAATGCAACTTCCTGTCTTTAGGCCCATTCATAAAAAACGCAATGCATCATCGAAGTGTAAACGAGTTGCAAATTACTTATTTCTAACACATACGGGCTTGATACATATTTCCTGTACTGGGGGTTGTGTTTCTACTGAAGCAAAATAATGCTGCAGCCACCTGCACATGCTTTTCCCACTAAAAGCACAGACATGTTTTTATTCGGAAAGTAAGCCTCATACGGCTCTCACACGAGCCGCATCATCCTAATCACCCAATTGAGCAGAAATTAGGGGTTAATCGCTCTAGAATAGCTCAGACATCTCAGAGCATCATTGTTGTGCAGCACGCATTAAATCACACATGAAATCTGTGTTTAGTGTGAACAGGCCTTCATAATAACAATCCCAGTACAGATACGTATGCATAAACTACACTTTCTCAAACATCAGACCCCATCTCTGACCAATCCCTGAGACCAGACCACGCACTGACAGAAGACTTTCTCGCTAGTGTTATGAGGAATAAGGGATGACTTTTAAAAAAACCTGAATTAAAAAGGCACGTTTGGGATTCTTAGCACAGACTAAAGGGGGACGATTAACCATGCATCATAACGTGAATTACAAGTCTACAAAAGAACTCGAAGCAGGGCAGGACAAAACCTAGTGATCGACCCCAGACAGTAGGGCTCCTGGTGATATTCGAGTTTCAACTCATACAGTATATTCAGTGTTGAGATGCGACTCGTTGTCTGTGAGCAAGTAAGCTGGTGTAGAGGTGAGAATGGGGACATGCCTCCGTGTAGAGCACCAGGGTTAGACAGTGCAAGTACATGAATTCGATTCTGTCCTTGTACAGGAAGGAATGGCATTTAGTTGCTCCAGGATTTACGGTTCTCTGCTTTCTGATTGGTCAGACCTCCTGAACCGGTTTTAACCTGCAGGAACTCGCCACTACGCCGGTTCTCCCTATTCCTTTTGGAAACGTCACGCTGACTCACTCGGTCTGGTCGCACAAGGACTCCATAACCAGGGTTACAGCAGAAATACTGACGGCCTCCTACAGTGCCATCGTTTTTACCTGGCAGGAGGAAAAACAAATTAAAACAAGGTCACATCAAGAGTTTTTAAGGATGCAGAGAGATCAGGGAACAGGTTCAACTTTAACACCTGGCAGTGTATACCACAACTATCATGTGTGAGGCAGGAGCTGCTCACAGAGTCTAAACCAAGATATATCTGAAAATGTGAGTTCCACTCAAGGGCAGGGTCTGGAGTAGGTGGAGCTGCCCACTTTTGATTAGAGGGCACCTTTTTAAGGCATTCTTTTTTTAATTAAAAAAAAAAATCATTATGTTAAGAAGTACTAGAAAATTGATTAAATGCCAGCATGGACGTGACAAAGCACAGAAAGATTTGAACCACTAGAGGGCATTTTGAGCAATTTTAATCCATACAAAGCAATTTTTTTTTTTATAGTTTTGTGAATATTAACTCCAGCACTGATGAGTTTGATCACAGTCCAATCATATAATTTCAGCTCAACAACACATTGAAGTGTGTCGTCCCTCTTTAAAGTTTTTTTTAAACACCACACTGCTGTTTTGTTGGCAGTTTATGTTTAACTTGAAACAGTATATCATCATTATATATATTATGTATCATGGAACTGAGAATTTTTTGAGAACTGTGTTATACTTATTATATATTATACTTATATCTATATATAGATGAGGATATTGTAGCATGTTTTGCACAGCATGACTGACCTGCAGGTGTGTCGAGCTCCACTCCAACCCAGATGCCATCTGAGAAGTCTGTGTTCCCGACATAACGCACCGTGCCACACTTACTGTTGGCCACCATAACACTTTCTCCGACTCTGAGCCAGCAAGGGAGTTCAGCATCTCTGCTCTTTTCATCAGAGCTACCCTCCGCCCTGCCTCTTTCTCCTCTCTCCTCAGGTAGGATGGGGCTGAATGACGTGAGGTTTGAGGATTGTACCCTCTGGAGGGAGAATGCATTATCTGAAACAGCTTTAGATACTAAAGGAGGGACGATCACTAGTTTTGCTTCAACATGAGAACAGGGAACGCCATTCCGGGCCAGGGTCTGCTGTAGGTCTTTGGGGTCCAGGTTCTGCAGAGGTTCCTCATCGCATTTTATCCCAATTTCTGCAGGAGGAACTGAGGTGCCCTCGCACTCATCTGCACGCTGCCAGGACGTGTCATAGGTATTGGGGCTCGGAGTAAGGTCCCCAGATACAGCAGAGACATCAGAGAGGGTTGCAGTGGAGACACTGGTGGAGAAATAACCACTGGAAGCTTTACTGATGGGGCTGAGGGGAAGCTCGTGCGAGTCCTGGATGGAGGAGGTGGACGCATCAGGGAAGTCTGAGGGTTTCAAAGAGCCAGGATTCCTTCCCATGACTGGCACCTGAGGACAGGCATAAATAACATATCGTAACCCACTTATCACCAGTTATTCCATTACATATGTTGAGGAACTTACCGCTTCTCCTCGAACTCTGCCTTCATCCGGGCTGTTGTTAGTTTGCATCATGATACGAGGTACATGCTGGAAAGATGGCTGAATGAAAAATTACTTATTACTATTAGTATAAAAATACCACCAATATTAGACTAATTGTGTTTGATTTGACAACATACTGACCAGGAAAACTGCACATAGGCTTAATCATTAGTATAGATGAACACACAATGGTAGGACCTCAGATTGTACATTTCACCAAAAATTAAATCTATATGTATTGTTAGCTAGTAGCTTCTTTAAAAGATAAATTCCAGAAATTATTCAGATGCTAAAAGGCAGGCAAAGGCAGAAGAAAAAGCTCACCTGTTGTGATTGTGGAGAGGGACGGAGGTCCTTCTTGTCTTCACGAGCAGGAAAAAGGGACTTAAGGAGCTTGGGCATCTGAGGGACGAGGGCCTTGACTGGGGAGAGATAAGAAGCAGCAAGCCCTGAAAGGCCTGAGGGGAAGTCGGGGAACGGACGGAGTAGGAAGAGGAGGAACACAAAGGAAGAAGAGACGATGACAGTGACAGGAAAACAAGGACGGGCGTGATGGAGGCAGACGGGGAAGAGTGTGAGAAGTTAAACATTACAGTGACATGTATGGGAAATGCGAAGTCATACAGTGAGAATCTGTTGGCACACAAAGTAAGTAAAAAGCTTATTTAGGTCACCTATTTTGAAAAGGGTGGGGCCAATTTCAGGGTCAGAAAAATGAAGTGTGAAATATAAAGACTTTAAGCAGGGGATTCAAGCCTCAGTACATATAATCTGCCAATGTTGGGCTTCTGAGGAAAGCCCTAATCCTCAACTGCTCAGCTGAGATCAAATGTAAGTCACTCTGTAGAAGGGCATCTGCCAAATGCCATCAATGTAAATGAAAAGTTTGTTGGTTTCTTTAAAAAATATATAGTACACGTCTAGAAACATATTTAGAAATCTCAAAGCACACAGATAAAAGTGATAAACATGCAACAAATATGAATAAATACTTCAGCACCACATACTGATTTTATTTTTATAACATTAAAGTATTTTTTCATTCTAAAAGTTGTATATAAATATATAAAACAAACTGTAAAATTCAGATCATTCAGGCACGCTGTTCCTAAATATAACGTCATTCACATGCAGGAGAAACAGAGTGAATCTAATACAGCAATGCATATTAGATTAATAGAAAATAGAAACTGTAAAGTAGAGGAGGCGTCAGTGATGGAGATGAAGTGACACTCTGTGTTAGAGCATTCAGGAAGACAAAGATGTGGCTGGTTTACCCTGTTCAGGGTCCTGGGTTTGGGGTGGGCTTTGACCCTGTGGCAGCGGCGGTGGTGGTGTGGGTTCTCTGGTGGGTCGAGGCAGTGTGCGGCTGAACTGCGGAGCCGTCAAAAAGATATCCTGCTGACTTTCCCATCGATTCTTTATAAAAAATAAAAATGAAACCAAAGGATTGTAGACTTTGAGAATTCCAGACAATCATAAGAAGAACAGGGTGGACAGTTTCTCACCTTGTTGTCCTCCAGACTCGAGTTTAGAGACAGATCCTGTCTGCTCCCAGATAACTGCTGAGAAAAAATAAGATGTGTCAGTATGAAAATGGGTGCAATAGAGGATAAGAGATTGTGTAGAGTCTATCCACAGGGTGATGCAGGACCCCGATATGAAGATGAAGTTTTGGCATGGTGATTCATGTCATGTGACTAAAATGCTTTTCAATTTTGCAAAATACTGCTTTGGCGAAACGCCTGAAAAAAGCTCATGATGGCGTACACACACATTTCTGCAATATTTACGAGTTTTATAAAATTCACATGTTTGTAACTATTCTTTTTTTTTTTGGTTTGCAGTTTCATTCAAAGGCTTAATGGAAACCTGCATAATGACCAGCCTGCAGCTTACTAAAAAAATCATATATATCAGGCGTGTGTGTGTGTGCGTGTGTGTTTGTGTGTGTGTGTTTGTGTGTGTGTTTGTGTGTGTTTGTGTGTTTGATTGTGTGTGTGTGTGTGTGTGTTTGTGTGTTTGATTGTGTGTGTGTGCGTGTGTGTGTTTGTGTGTGTGTGTGTGTGTGTGTGTGTGTTTGTGTGTTTGATTGTGTGTGTTTGTGTGTGTGTTTGTGTGTGTGTTTGTGTGTGTGTGTTTGTGCGTGTGTGTTTGTGTGTGTTTGTGTGTTTGCGTGTGTGTTTGTGTGTGTGTGTTTGATTGTGTGTGTTTGTGTGTGTTTGCGTGTGTGTGTGTTTGTGTTTGTTTGTGTGTGTGTGTTTGTGTGTGTGTGTTTGTGTGTGTGTGTGTGTTTGTGTGTGTGTGTGTGTTTGTGCGTGTGTGTTTGTGTGTTTGTGTGCGTGTGTGTTTTTTTGTGTGTGTGTGTTTGTGCGTGTGTGTTTGTGTGCGTGTGTGTTTTTTTGTGTGTGTGTTTGTGCGTGTGTGTTTGTGTGTGCGTGTGTGTGTTTTTTTGTGTGTGTTTGTGTGTGTGTATTTGTGTGTGTATGTGTGTTTGTGTGCGTGTGTGTGTGTGTTTATGTGTGTGTTTGTGTGTGTGTATGTGTGTTTGTGTGCGTGTGTGTGTGTGTGTGTGTGTGTTTGTGTGTATGTGTGTTTGTGGGTGTATTTGTGTGTGTTTGTGTGTGTTTATGTGTGTTTGTGTGTGCGTGTGTGTGTTTTTTTGTGTGTGTTTGTGTGTGTGTATTTGTGTGTGTGTATTTGTGTGTGTGTATTTGTGTGTGTATGTGTGTTTGTGTGTGTTTATGTGTGTGTTTGTGTGTGTATGTGTGTTTGTGTGTGTTTGTGTGTGTTTGTGTGTGTATGTGTGTTTGTGTGTGTTTGTGTGCGTGTGTGTGTGTTTGTGTGTATGTGTGTTTGTGGGTGTATTTGTGTGTGTTTGTGTGTGTTTATGTGTGTATTTGTGTGTTTGTGTGTGTTTGTGTGCGTGTGTGTGTGTTTGTGTGTATGTGTGTTTGTGGGTGTATTTGTGTGTGTTT
>JBCNYH010000022.1:18413151-18426958 GCA_039654325.1 Tandanus tandanus | reverse complement strand
ATCAATATGATCCAATATTACATGAAATAAATACTTGAATAGTACTTGGTTTCTGATTTATCTTTATTTTCTTAAGTGTATAATCATCACTGCAGTTTTTAATTTCTTTACTCGCTAAACCATTCCATATGGTTTGAAGTTCATTCATGCTACGCAAAAGTAAAAAAAAAAATTAGCGACACTTTTCAATTTTTCTGAAAAATTGGTATTTTCATTGTTTTTGTTTATTAGCCATACTTTTACCTCAATATACTTGTCGGATTGATAGTTTTGGTTCTCACTGCCTACAATAGCATTGTTCAGTACATTTTCACCAAAAAATGATAGAGAAGTATTTTTTTTTTACTTCTTTATATATATATTTTTTGTAAACATAATTAATTGCATAAAAAAAACGGAATAGGGTCACGTGGAGGCTGGTATCTATCTCAGCCAACACTGGGCAAAGGTTGGATGCACCCTGAACAGCTCGCCAGACCGCCACTACGTCACCGATCTGCCCACATCTACCGATAACATACTTAAATCCCTACCTTTAAAAACATACTCTGAAATTACTGACTCTTGATTTTCCTGATTTGTTACTTTACCTACGACTAATTTGCATAAAAGGAGATCTCAGCTCGCAGTTCCAAAGTCGCAGTGGTATTCTCCGGAAATCCACAGGAAGTGAATCATCTGTCATTGTGATGATTGCATTGTGAGCGTAGGAATAATCCCTGCACACTCAGCATGGTTGAGGAGGTGAGTTACCTTCCTGTTGGCGTTGAGGTTAGCAGCAGGAATCTGGAGAGTGACTCTGTACTCAGTTTTCTTGTCCAGTTCCTCGGCGATGAAGCTCGCCTCCTGGACCAGCAAGTTGGCTTTTACGATCTGTTCCCGGAGTTTGCGCAAACTCCGCGTCAGCACCGCCTCCCTGCAGTCGTACATATTGACAGAAACAGTGTGACTACTTTATTCTTATTTTCCTTTAGATTTTAATTGTGATTCTGATGTTAAATCATTTATAACAAATGAGGTAAAGCCTGAGTTACAGTTACACTACTCATTTCCACCAGTCTATTGAAATAATACTGGTCCATGAATTAAACATTTAGTAAAATAATAATTGATTAAATAAATCATAACATGGGATTTAAAAAATGTAAATATTTATAAAATATAAAATCTTACTTCTTATAAATTCTTATAATATTTAACATAGAAATCCCAAGGTCACAACAGTAATATCTACCACAACTAAAAAAGTGTGAGACTGAAAATTGATTCTGAATAAATATAAATAAATAAATAAATACAAACACTTTTCTCAGTTCAGTTCTTCAAGATGATGATGAAGAAAAACACTTTACCTTTCCTCACTCCACTGGCGCAGACGAGAAGATGACGAAGCCCCACCCAGACTGAGTCTCTCCATACTGCGGTAGTGCTGTTGGGTCTGTGCGCTCTGCCGTTCAGGGGTAAGCCGTCTTCGCAGCTGCTGCAGCTCCTGCTCATACATCAGCCGCTGGCGCTCCAGGGCCGTGCGCTTCTCCTCTTCATGTTGACGCTCCAGACTCTGAAGCACAGCCTGCATGGGGTCTGTGAGAAAGGGGGGTAAAGAGAGAGACAGACAGGAGCAGGACCGTCATCATGACTGATCATCCGATTTATGTGCTTTGGCATAACCGTTATTCACCAGATCTGGCATGAAAGCTATAGTAACTCAAATACCCCCACTTTACCACCATGTTGTGCAAAAACGCATTTCGGAATACACAACACATTGATTAAAAAGGGTGACAACACCAGAAGACCACATCTATTCGACTCCAGTCAGTCAAAACAGGAATCTGAGGCTATATTTAAATCCAAACTTTTTTCTGACCTTGTCCACACCACACACACCATTGATCTCGTTTCTGAACTCACCGTTGCTCCCCAGTGCCTTCATCATGACCTCGGTCTGTGCGAACTCATAGCTGAAGCTGACCTCGCTGGAAACTTCACTGGCTGTGTCTCCATCTGCATCCAGCTGCTCACTGCTGTTGCTGTTCTTCATGTTCCCCCCGTCTCCATCCTCCTCCTCGGCTGTAGTACGAGGACGCCGCTTCGGCAGGTTTATCCTGCAGGGTGAATGTATGACCATGGAGCTATACATGACTGGAAATAAACATCAACCTGAAAAGTTATTTTGTAGCACTGATACACAACTAACCTGAAAAAGTGGTTGTTGCCCCACAGTATGCGGTCGCCATGGTGAAGCTGCTGCTGGCTGGTGACGGGAGAGCCGTTCACACATGTCCTGCAAACCATCACAAATCATCTGTGTTAGTCACATTTTCAGCTCATTTGGAGTTAAAAGGACCGATGAAGGCAGGATGCTGGAAAACCTGGAATTCTTGTATGGATTGAGGAAAACTGCACCCTCGGGGCTGATGTTGATGACGCAGTGCTCGGCTTGGATGCCCATGCCGCAGAGCTGAATGTCCTGGGAGTCTGCTGAGCCCACCATTGTATGTTCCTGCAAATAAGAATTCCACATCAGCTATTGACTCAGCACAACACACCATACCACGCACAACACACCATACCACACCCAACCCACAACATACTACACACACTGACTCATCGGCTACTATCTATTTTATTTCACTTTATTTATTGATTGACTTATTTCCAGGGAATGCAGGGTGTATGATAGGAAACATCAAGAAGACTAAATCTGATTAAAATAAGTAAATAAATAGACATCCAGACACCAGTTGGAGTTCATATACTGGATCAATCTGATTCGCTTCACACACCAAAAATCTGTGGGGTTTCATTTCACGAGGGACTTTATGCTGGAGTTAAAAGGCAGGGGGCAGTATATCCCAAGAAAGATGGGTGGTCCACCTTTCCTAAGAACAGGAGATGCACAAACTCTTCTCCAACCGCCAGATCCAAACGCTTATTCAGTGTTAAGATGCTACCACTAAATATGCCTATTTTTACACCTCTCTAGTGACTAATTAAAAAAGAGCCTTGCAACAAATTAAGTAATTTAATTACTGTCTCTACCTCACTACGGCTCTCCAGCTCACATTGCAGACATCGCTTAACGAGTTTAGATGGCAAGATGCTGTACTGACTCACTATTGCATCTTGAGGTACAAAGTGGTATTACAAAGACAGGATGGTCCATTCTGTCATGGAGCTAGCTGATTATCATGCTAACTTCAGTAGCTGTTTCTGCAAATCTGGATAAACTAGTTCACAGGATGTTGATGTTCACAGTATGTATGATAAAGTAGTTATGTTTATGTATCTCTAACAAGACCAGTCAAGCACAAATAAACCCAACAGTGCAAACTGTAACACTTGTGATTGTTACCATCTGTGACTTCACACAAGCTTCACCTGAAATCAGTCCCTCCCATATCCAATAAGGAACAAATTCTGGTACACCCAAACTTTGGAAAGTTACCAATAGTTTGCAGCGCAGACTGCACAGCACCCACAGGATGTTCTGTAAACACACTGGAATGTATTTATCTTCTTTAACGCTGCAGAAGTCAATGTTGCAAAGCAACATGCATTATACAAGTCAAAGCAGGTTCAAAGATTGTTTGATATACAATAGGTGATGACTTGCCAATGTTTCACACAGAAACCCAGGGTGTATGTACCTTCAAGTAGTAAACCAGTAGTTCATTGAGGGCAGGGTCAGCGTTGAGGTTGACCAGGAAGCATTTATCCTCTCCCACACGGATCCCTGAGGACTGCAGAGAGATGCCCAGACTCTCCAGCTGCTTCTGCCTCTCCTGTACAGAGAACAAGTTTATTTAACTTTCTGTGTGGAATATGATAAATCTGAGTGTAGTACAGCTGGACAAGTGTGGGATGGTTACCTGTGCAATCTCCTCTGTCTTCCTCAGCTTCTCCTCCCAGGTGACCGTCATCTCCTGGATCAATTTCTCAGACTCCTCCAGCCTCTCCTTCAGCTCTGGAGCCTTCATGGACTGAGAAGAGGAACACACACATGGACAATGTAATCATAATGTCTTTTTTCCAGATTACACTCACTAGAATATTCCAGAAAAAAAAAAGACATCTGGAATAATTTATTTTAGAAATCTGCATTTTGTTTTACGCCTCTGAAAGTACTTGTTTGAAATGGGCGCTTATCGCGTACCTCCGCTTGTGTGAGCTGATCCCGGAGTTTCTCCACCTCCTCCCTCAGTTCTCGGATGATCCTGGCATTGGGATCCTCGTTCACGACGGCATGGTTGACGATACTCTTGGCACGGTCGGCGTAGCGTAGCGTGGACAGGGTCTCATCGTAATTATCGGCGGCTGGACTCACCGTGGCCACCATGGCTGTCCGACTGTTACCTCCTAAACTGTCCTGGGGTTAAAGGAACATGAACCAATCATGCGTGGAGTTTCTGGAAATTACTTAAATAAAAAGTCAGAAACACACAAGGTTTGTGACTCCATATCTTTAACTGGTCGCACTGCGTGACTCAACAGTGTACAGCTGTGAATGAGTAATTACCTCTAATTAAAATATCCAGTGTCTACCAGAACAGACCAGGTTCCCGGTTCCTCTCAAGTGTCACCTTCATGTCACCTCAGAAAACCCCACCTCAGTCGTTTTAGTTTTAGGAGCAAACTTTAAATCTATATCCAGATTTCAGTGATGTCCGCCGCTATAAAAAGCGCTACATAACCGAATATAATTAAATAAACTGCCCTGTCCTGACACTGGAAACTCCTTCCTTAAACACCTCCCTTAGAGAGAACTTCACAAGATGAATGATATCCTACAGCACAGGTGTCAAACTCAAGGCCCACAGGCCAAATCCAGCCCACCATCTCATTTTATGTGGCCACCAAGAGTTTACAAAGAATATGATTATCGTACATTCTTTGCATCGATCATTACCATGAAGCCTAATTCATCATCCTTCCACTAGGTGGCGGCAGCCTACATCAAATAAACAGCTAATCATTCATGACTCAAGAAAGATCGCAAGCTAGCTTGTTGCTGTTAAGCATTGTCAGAAAATGCAGGTGAATAAAGGAGAACAGGACAAATGCCTAACCGAATCATTTTGCATGCAGATTTCATGGTTGCCCCTCTAGAATGTTCAGTGAGTATTCAGCCCTCGATCACCTTTAAATTTAGAGATGTGGCCCTCAGTGAAAATGAGTTTGACACCCGTTTTACAGTTTCTGAACATGTTTATGTAAAGACATACAAATCCCTGTGAACGATCTGTCACTATAGAAACAATATCTCAATATAAACATTAAGCAGTTGCAGTGCATCGTAACTACTGTTAAAACAACTTGTGACCAACCAGAAACCAGAACTCATCATTGCTGTGGTAGATCAGTATTATAAATAAATAAGAAGCACATGATGCATGAAATTACTCAGATAGAGTGGATAAAAATACAGCTGTAGCTTTAGCCCTTTGCCCCTGAGGAAATCTGGGACACACTGAACATGAAGCTTTACACCTTCATCCCTATTCTGAGACTGAAATTGGGAAGCTTGGTGGAAATTTGTCCTGATGCATCAGTTACCTTAAGCAGCCATGTGAGCACGGAGTCTCTGTACGGCACAAACTTGCTCTTGTTCTTTCCTGCACTCTGGTCAGCCAGCGCTGAGATCACCAGCCCCAGTGTGGTTAAAGACCTGCCCAGAGCACCACAGAGAGAGAGTTAATGATAAGAGAGGGAGAAGGTACAGTATCCATCTGTGCCCACACACATTCCCTCCCTAACACACACACACACACACACACACACACACACGCAAAGCAGGGATCTTCCCAGAATTCATTCCCCACTTAAAATCAACATCTTCTGAGGCATGCCTGGCATGCCAGAGACAACAGCCTTGTCACCAAACAAATAAATCCAATAACTACTCAAATTCACAATAACACTACTACATAAAAACTTGGCACATCACCAGAACTCTGAATTATTTGATAAAAAAAATCAGAACAAAAATAGCCAATATGGCTGAAAGGTATTCATCTTTGGCTACATTCCCTTAAACAGTTTAAAAATGTCATATCAGCAAGATTATCCATCACTGCCTTAGCAATTGAGTGAGGCAACCTTTCATCACAAAGCTGTTCCAATGTGGAGCTGTTCAAGAACAGGGCAAACAAAAGGAAGCCAAAAAAGGCCAGACGCAGACCTATTTCAGCTCTTACCTCAGATCGGATATCTGATAAATGATTTTACTGAAATGTTAATCAAAAGATGCAGGGTTTTTATTAGTACCTAGAATAAAGAAGAGTTTAGAACAGGGCACAGATCCCTTTTCTGGAAAACCCTGCAGATGTGGAACTGTCCAATTAGTATTCAGTTTTTCACAGTCTTTAAATCTGTGCTGAAATGCTGATCAGTCCATCAGACATTTTGGTAAAATTGTTTTATTAGGACATAAGCTTTTCTAAATTGTGGTGTTTACAATATTCTCACCCTTCCGACACAGTACTGTTTGTCTTTACTCCTCTATGTCTGTATACTAAATTATTAATTTTTGTAAAGCTGCACTATGGATGTGTATATTCTTAAAAGCACTACACAAAAATTAAATAAAATCCTGTGAACAAAACATTTAATGTTCATTCTTCTCTGGAGAAAAGAATATTTGTTTGACATTTAGAGGCAAACACAGATTTGTGCTCTTTGAATGCTGCAACTTGAAAGTAGCCATAAAAGGAATGAAGAGAGTGATGGAAAGAAGTCGAGTGCGTACGTACTTATTAATGTTGCTGCCTTCCTTCAGCCTCTCACCAGCAGCACCAGTTTTAGCAGCTCTCTCACTTCCAGCCAAATCCACCAAACTCAGCTTACTCACTTTCTCCCCACTGGTCTAGAGTGTTCATGAGAGAGAGAGAGGGTTAAATCAGAATCTTCACTTTGGGTGTTTTCCATGGCACATTCAATCACATGACCAGAGCCAAAATGTTATTTTCCACTGAAGCAGACTTGGTTCTTCCAGAGCCCACACACCATTACACCATAGTTAAGTTTCAGAAAGAAAAACAGCCTGAATTAAGAATGTTTCCTTAACATATCTGGCCATATTAGAAATTGCAAGTTTTTTAATGATGCCAATGGTTAAAAGAAGAACAAGGAAAAGTACATGACAATTCCTCCATCACAAACAATTCTCCTAACAGGACTGAAGCTACTGAATAATAATTATTTCAGACATGTGACCTTGCCTCTATTTGGACTGATTTCAGAATCTGAAATCTGCTCATCTTGTGGTTTTAGTTAATAATATGCACCATTGGCGAGATGGATGTCAATGATTAGTTCCTGAGATGGAACAATTATTCAATTCAGCAACATACACCGAACCTGAGGTGTATACTTGTTTTAGCATATACAGGAACATAAGCAAAAAAAATAGACCATGGGGTCCAGATGCTCCAGCTGACAGGACCATTTAAAAAGTTCAACATATAAAGTTACCTTGAAACAAGGTCAACGTGACCTATATAGAACTCCTCCCTATTCGCCTCTGAGGGGGACCCGTACACCAAATTTGGTGAACATTTACATTCCAAATTATCGCACTAACAAGTCATACAGATGGGCAAACCCATTTCACTCAGCAGTCAACCTAGTGAATTGTTTTGGTGGGCTGAGCAGGGAGACAAAAAAATTCACTGAGTTGACTTGTGATGTTGAAACAAGGTTAAAGTGACCCGTATACAATCCCATTCAAGACCTTCCTGAGGGCACCCCACGCAACAAATTTGGTGAGGAAAGCATGATGGTTTTCCTATTAAAGTTACCACACTAACAAGCTTGACAAGCCCAATACAGAAAACAAAGTTTTAAACAAGGTCAAGGGCACCCATATACAATCCCAAGTGAGACAAGGTAAAAAAAACAAACAAACAAAAAAAAAATCTGAATAATACAAATCAAACAGTATAAGTTGGCACATCTATTGATTTTGACAGCACTGATAAAGAAAATAAAACCGAATATGGGGATAAGGTGAAGCAATCAGAAGTAAACAGTGGTGCTAGCCCCGTCCCTCCATATCACTAGATCCTGTGCGTAGATCTTAAAGAAAACTAAACATCCAGTATTTTGATTTCATGTTTTTCATGTACAGGAATGATTCTTCAGCTGAAAGTGAACTGGATTCTTCATCTGCGCGTGAAAAAGTGACTAAGGCCGTGCCAAACAGAGCACAAGTGTTCATTGTTTTCTCTCTGCCTTATGAACTACAGACAGACAGATGAGCACAGACCTTACTACAGCCACAATCGCTCCCTTTATCTCTCCAATAATAATGAGCAGTAAAGTGTTAGAGGTGGAGATTACAGCATAGTCCAGATGAATCAAAGAGACACACCTGCTCTCAAATTCAAACTATGGTGTCCGCATGCAAAATACCATGTAAAGTTGTGACCTTGTCAAAACGGTGGGGATAAAAAGCTCTGCGCTCAGGGCAACACATTGAGTACTGCAGCTGATTCAGAGGAACGCTTCAGGCGCTGCTGAATTATTGATCTGGAAGGCAAGCAATCTGATCCAGGGAGCAAATAAAACAGGCAGCGCAGAGGGACACGATGACACGAGCACGTGGGGCTGAGATCAGTCGACACTCGAGTCATGACATGGCATGACTTATTCATTAATTTTCCTTCTGAATGGAGGACTGGCTCTCAGTCTCAAAGCTTTATGTGTGTTCAAGGGCTGTATGATTTCCTCCCAATTCGCTGAGGATTCAGATTAATAATAAGAAAAACCTTTCTGTGCCTCACACTCTGAGTCATTCCATTCAGAACCCGGGTGCAAACAGTGAACCGATTCTCAATTGGTCCCAAAGTGGACAAACTCAGTAGTAGGAAATGCAGGATAAACAGATTTGTCCTTTATTGAGTTTAACAACCACAGAAAGAAACAAAAACTATTACTTATTGACATTTTCAGAATATGTATATATAAGAACTCGGTGGTCATTTTCATACTTTAAACAAATAAAGGAAAATTAATTCAGATTAGAAAAGTGCTTCCTCCTGAGACACCTTTTAATTTCAAGTCAATCAGTCACTCAATCAACCTTATATTTTACTGTGTGCAGTTTCTGTGAAAAAGTACAATTAGTGTTAGTTTTCACTTAGATTTTAGAGACTTGCTGAGTACAAGATTGTCAGGGTTATATTCACACTTAACCTGATGTTAAAGCAAGCTCCTTTACACCATGCTGAAAGAAACAGACAGGGTTAAATCTCATTTGCATTAAAAGCAGAGAAAAGCAAACACGGGTGGAACGATGAGGTCACAAGGGCTGGTCCTTACCCCGGACTGCAGGTCTCGGAGTGTGTGTGTTAGGATGATGTTGAAAACGGCATGCGAGCGACTGCTCTCCTCGTTCATGTTCGTGGCAGCCACAGTTCGGGATTTATTCCCCTCGGACATTAATGACTCGATGTCCTGTAGAGGAAAATGAAAAGAGAGGGGAGACGTTTGTAAAATACTCCGCTCAAGAATCTTTTATATAGTACACAACACTTCTCTGCTGATTACATAAAATCTGAAATAACCCTGACTAAATAATAATGTTCATAATAACAGAATATGGTGCTTCTTTGTTTTGTCTTATTGATGAGTCTGGTGAGAGACTGTTTTCAGCTGCTATATCATTGAATACTTGTGTTGTGTACCGTCTAAAAGATTCAAATTATATACAGATAAATTACATTAGATACAGATCAACTACAATGCAACTGTGGACCTTTAATGCAACCTTTAATGAACTACTATATTGAATAAGCTGCTGTAAAAACATGTTGGTTATAAATAGTAACAATAAGGAGGTTCACGTGGCTTGTCTTGTCTGTACTACACTCGTACCTTGTAGCTCGCCACAGCAAGCCGGGAGAGTCCATCCACATAAGGCCCCAGTACTTTGTGTTCTCGCACTTTCAGTGCCTGACGACTCCTGAAAATAAATGCTGACGTTAAACCACTGGGTGTAATACTGTGAGTGTGAGGTAACACTTCCAACACAGTGCTTGTGTTTTATCCCTTACATAACTGACAGGTGATGTACGTAAATTTCACAGCCCGTTACTGCTCAATGCCCCAAAACATTAAACAGTAACATATTAATGTAAGCAAAGCTTGTGGTCATGTTCTGATCCTCACCCCTTAGGGTCAAGGAGATCCCGAACTTTCTCGTTGTATATCTCCATGTAAGAGACCTCCACGGTGAAGCTCTCCTCCTCTCGCTGGTGTTGCACCGTGCGCTCAAACAGCGAGCTACACAGCCGAGGGATCAGGCCCGGCTGATCTGCTGAGCCCATCATGGTGTACGATTTCCCCGAGCCTACAACACACAGACAGACACACGCAGACAGACAGACAGACAGACACACACACAGACAGACAGAGCAATCAGTGTACAGAAAGATACACTTCCAGGGTTGTACTTTCTTGAGGAAATTATGCAGGAAAGTTTCAGTCATCCTAGAATGACTCACCTCCACCAAAATCCTTATTATTTCAGTTAACAACCTCCAATAATCCGTAGCTAACCACACACACCATGATTAAATGAATTATGTTACCTAGGGCTGTGCAATGTGACGCACACACAAAAAAATAAATAAAATCATATGGTAAAAGAAGATATTTGTACAAGCCACAATAACTGCATCATGGTGATTTTAGGTTTGTTCACGATTTTAGGTTTGTTCTCAGCAATACTGCCATTTAAAATGCAAAAATAATCTGCTTTCAGCATACTTCATGTCAAATCAATAATACAGTAAATAAATTACCAGATAAATATTATGCTTTTTCCAAAATTAAAGGAAAAATATTATGCTTTTTCCACTTTTTTGACCCAAAAATGTTGTTACAGTATTGAAAAACTGTGTTACACTATGCCAGAGTGTCAAATAACAAGGTTAGCACATGTATAAGTTTTCCCTCTAGGCTATTTGAGCTGGCCTTAAGCACAATATTTTTGGGTACACTAGTGTGTCAAGGTACGTTGGGCGTTCTGATTAGCTGCCCTTCCCAACTCCATCCCATTCCCTCACACAGCGGTATCTTTGCCTATCCCATTCTTCCTCCCAATGCATGTGTGTGGAACTTTCACTTGACGAAAGGCGACCAATCAAAGCCGAGTAGCAGAGAGGAAAAAGACAAAAAAATGGGATGAGGAAGTATCAGTGGCATTGTGGGAGAGTGTGATTATGTATCAACCATCTCACCAGTTTGTCCATACGCAAAGATGCAGGCGTTGTAACCCTGGAATGCGTTGTGCAACAGACTCTCGCCGAGACACTGAAACACAATGTCTTGTCCTGCAAATAAAGGGTTAAGGAGAGCCACAGTCTATCAAAATGATCCACAAATCAGAGATAAAAAATTATTTGTTAAAAAAGCAGACCTGCAAACCTCGGCAACATACATGGTTATTTTACAAATCATCGGTTTAGTGTTCTTCGTAGAAATCAGGAAATGTGTCTATACATTTTCATGGTTAACGTGCTGCTCAAAATGTCTTTCACAAAAATCACTGAGCATTTCAATAACTTCCAAGTTCAAGCAATTGTGAGCCAAATAATTTTTTTTTTTTTAGTTTTAGGTCACATGATTCATCTGTGGTTTCAGGTTAAAAAAAAACAAACAATTGTCTGGGTTTTTTTGTTTGTTTTCAAATTTAACTCCTGTTTTCTGCAGAACAAAACATTCATAGGTATGATCCAGCTATTCATGTGTGGGTGGAGTCAAGCTTCAGCCTAAGGGGAGAAAACTCTGAATTTCAGCCTGGATAAACATGTTGCTTCACATTGTACAGCATTATGTTTGATTTGTGGGAGGAGTCTGAGCAGATCCTGCTCCACCTCCTGGATCTTCGACTCTGTAGCAAAAAGTTACAGGACTTTTTTTTACCCGCATCGCTATTTTAGATCCCTATGCTATATATTATAATACAGTGTGATATCCTCTGTTTATTTCTTTTTACCTGTACTATTATGCTCATTAACTACAAACTATGTTCAATGATGTTTATAAAATACTTTTTCACACAAAACTGTGAAAATGTATCTTATAAATATAAATACAACCCTAAACATGTTTGGACTTTATACAAATCAATCCTTAGATGAGATATGAAAAGGGGTGGGGCTTTCTGCTTGTCCTCAGGTAATATAAGAGAGTTCATAACTGATAATCATTCCATATTCATACATCTACATATTGGCTATGAAGACTCAGGATTCATCTGAGCCAACCCTGACCCCCGCAGAGAAAAAAAGGGAATATGTAGATGTTAAAATTGGCAGAAGAGACATCCAAGCAATACCTGCATATTTTTCCTTTTCAGATTCGTCCATAGACCAGAAGCAGTAATCATACGCAAAAACCTACAGGACAAAAAAAAAAAAAAAAACACCAGAGATTAAAAAACATCTCTGTTTATCTGCTCATATGACTGATTTATAAGATAGGATGCACTAACGAACACCCTCAGATTAGATTACCTTGGGCTGACTCCTGCTGCAGGACATCGCAATGGTACACATACAGGAGAAGAGAAATACATCAGTCAGTTATCATCATGCTGGCTATTACAGTTAATTCAAAGATTTTGGTCAGAATGTGTATAAAGGATGCTTAAAACATTCTTTGGATAAAAATAGCTGTTTATCAGTGAAGAAACATGCACTAGGACCCTGAAACCTAAACTCAGAGTCCATGGCATCAGCTGTACTTTGCTCGGTGAACCTGAACACAAAGAGACGATCACTCGGCAAGAGAGAGCACAGAGAGGACAAAGTAAACAGGCTGGAGACTCTGACTCACAGCTGAGCTACCATTTCATATGGCCCTTACACACACACACACACACACACACACACACACCCTATGTTTAGATCATTAACATGTTACTCGGACTGTCACCAAACCACAATATTCGTTTCGATATTAAATGCCATCACAATGGATGAGATCACAACACTGCCGTTCATCACACTGTGTTTAAGACGAATTCAAAATAAATTAAAGTGGTTAATATTTCAGCTTTCATACAGGCAGACTTGGTATAAAGGGTGTTTTCATACCTGTCAGAAACTGCTTCTTGTGTTTTTACCCTGCACATCATTAAGCATGTCTGATGGACTTTTTTCCAGTTCTCATATTCCTTTTTTGTTTGTTTTTACAAGCTGTCAAACACATAAGCCGCATCTATTCTGGTGTGTAAACATCCTGTTTTACGAAGGACATAGTAACCTTTACCACTAACCAAGAGTAATTAATCTGGGTTTTTTTCGGTGTCCTGCAAATGACAGTTTTTATGTTAAAAAATATAAATAAAAATTTGTGACCACCAGTAGAAACCCTTCCTGTCCTTTCTTGTTTTTTTTTTTTTTTTTTTTTAAATCAGAAGCGTGCAGTAAAAGCATAGACACAAAGTCAGGAGGCGTTTTTGGTTCCAGTGACCTCGGGCTCAGCTTGTCGTTTAAAATCAGGCCATGTCGCTGGATAACAAGTGGAACAGCAGAGTCTCCTGTCATGCAGCAGAGTGACCTTAAAGCGTTTCAGCCCCCTGTGGAGCATTTTTTGGGTGTCAGGGGCTGTCTACTGGATGAGGTGTGCCGGACTGGCATGGTAAAAAAAAAAAAATTTACATTTGTGAGACACAAAAACAGGATGGAGAGAGAGAGTGTGTGTGTGTGTGTGTGTGTGTGTGTGGGGGGGGGGGGGGGAAACAACACACACCCCCCCCAAAGTTAGAAAAATCTCCCCTTCAAACCCCTCCCTCAGA
>JBCNYH010000022.1:18397242-18413051 GCA_039654325.1 Tandanus tandanus | reverse complement strand
ATCGATTCTTGAAAATTGGAATCGATTCAGAATCGTAATAAATAAGAATCGCGATTCAGACGTGAATCGATTTTTTTCCGGCACCCCTATTATCCACTGTTGCAACCGCTAACAGGAACAGCCAAAAAAAGAAAATCCAACATTCATGGAAGGAGTCTCCAGTTTGGAAAAGACCAAGGTTTTCTGACATCTTCACAAATTTCCATTTTGTGGTTTCTCACCAACATGATTGGTTTTCATTTCTCACCAACATGATTTTTGATTTAAATTTTTAGGAAAAAGAGACTGGTGAAGACTGCTTACTGCATCTGCTATATCGCAATCAAGAACAGGGATTAACATGTTTCAGTTGTTGTCTATCCATAATGTAAAACCGTCGCTGCAGAGCAAGTCTATTATCAGCCTAAAATACCTTTGCAACAGGTAAGAACAATCCCAACCAGGCTCAAAGATGGGTGTAAATACACACACTTTGGGTTGTTTGAGTGTGTTAGTGTTATATGGATAATATTTCCTCAGTGGAACTTTATCTTCAACACTTCATCTTTTGTTTCTGATTCAAACAGCAAGTGCTGCTGATTTGAGTGAGCTCCCGCAGTGTGAGGATTGCATCTGCAGCTGCTGCACTCCTGCACAGTGCACACGCACACACGCACACACACACACACACACACACACACACAGCCGTTCATGACATTCATTTCCCCAGAGACAGCTGGCACTCCTGCATAACTGCACACTTCGAATTCTGTGGATGAGGCCCAGAGTGCACACAACATGCTCCTAAATTCCTATCATTTATTACAGCAGAGCTCCACCGGATCCAAAAGACTAACGAAGGTCCAAGTTCCAGCCACTGATTGAGGCTAACAGATCCAGCAATGCAAGACATTCCTTGATATGGAAAAATGTAAGGAGTTTAAATATCAACATAGACGTTCTGTAGTTACTTATAAATACTACATCACTGACACGATGAAAGAATATAAAACACCAATGTTTCCAAATGCAAAGGTGTACAAACCACTAACTAAAAAATCTTTAGCTTTATGTTCTTTTCCTTTAATTAAAAGTTAATTGTTTAGAGTTTTATTACTGTCTCTCCACATTGGGTCTTTTCTGTGTGGGCTTCCTCCGAGTACTCCAGTTTCGTCCCACAGTACAAGGACATGCTTATTAGGTCAGTTGGCTAATTTAAATTACCCATAAGCATGAACACAAGTTATAAAAATGGTACCATTGACATGTGTATAAAAGGCCAAGCCACCACCACCCCCATCACAGGACCCAAACATGAACCAGCCTCGAACAGACGGAATGACTTATAAATGCCATTCATTTTGGTGAAATGACTCAGTCTTTCTTCTACAGGAGGAACAAAACCTCCTTTTTGTGTAAGCTAGCAGATGTTTTAGATCTTCTGTGACCGCACCCGTGATTGGTGGTTACAAAAAAGTCCAAGATATATTTATTCCAAGAGTGATGAGTTGATAAGCGTCCATCGTCCTTTAGCTGTGGAAAAGGTCATTAAAATTTTAATAGTACTACCTGTAGGTTTTAACATCAACTTTCCCACGATCACGCCAAAGCTGAATGATCCAAGGCCATTACTGTTTCCATGGTCACTTCTGACACGATCGCACCTACTCTGGGCTATGTTAAGGCTGACAGTCCAAGAATTTTGCCCCGATTATTACCCATGAGCTAGACGAGGCCAACCAGGCCATAAAGTGGGGTTAATGAAAAGGCATGAAAAGCAGTGTTGGTTTCTAACTGTACTACTTCGTCCTATAGAATAGTGGGCTCACCAAAATGGCCACCTTCTAGCTTAACTATTTAACCACTTATGCATGATTCAAAGCTAAGCTAAGTCTGTTGGGCTTTTACACCCGAGCCTAATGGCTCATCAGGCTGGTGCTTATTCCCGGTTTCTGTAGCGTGAAGCGACTAGGAGTTCAACTCCTCCTGGATGGGACGCTAGTTCCCAGTATTTTTACTGGTACCCATTTATACTGCTGGGTAGACAGAGGCACACTTGTGGTTAAGTCCTTGCCCAGGGGTCTTAGCACGGTGGGGGTCCAACAGGGATTCGAACCCATGATCTCTCGATCGTGAGCCCGGCACCCTAACCACTGCGCCACCGGCCCCACAATGCATGATTTAATCAGGGTTTTTTGTTTGTTTGTTTTTAAATCGGTGGGTAGATGGTATATACAAGTAGCATGTTCTGGATATGGAAATTACAAGGCTGTATGCCTGATAATAGAAATGCAATTGGGTTTTCATCTCAAGGCTTATAGCATTAAGAGAGCCCTGGTTCATCCCCCCATGATAGTGGAACAGAGGCTAATTAGAGCTGAGGAAGGAATGAAAAGTGGGCAGGGTCTGATATGCCTGGCACATAACGTGTACTGTGCATAAATAAAAAACCTGGAAGCTGGATGCAAGTTAGATGTACCTGCAAGTCACCAAATGACTGATGAGTCACAAGGGTTTTTAAATAATAATTTGTTAAGAAGGTCAGAATGGCTCACAAAATTCAAGTCGACATTGTAAACAAACATATTGAGGTGGTTTAAGGGCCATTTCAGAGCCTGTGTTTAATTACGAACCAGATCTTTATGGTTTGACAGCCAAAGAACCTGGTTTCAGTCAGGAAATAGGTTTGAGGGCAGCACCAAAACTTTGCTGGTCTAGATCCAAGATCCTCTTACATTAACCAACAAAACCAGCTAAAACAGTGTGACCGCCATTTTTAAAAGAAAAAAGCAAAAGGTAGTGCATAATTTAGTCTGCCTATTCTAGCAGTCCATCATTATTGTATAGATGTGTCTCTACAGTGGAGCTCTAGCTTGTGGAACAGCAAAGCAGTTCTTGCAATCTGGATGTCTTAACTGGTGCTAACAGCAGTCAAGAATTAGCAGCTATTTCACATTGGTGGAAAGGAGGTATTTCTATTTGGAATTAGCCATGAAGATCTAACAGCGCCACCTACAGTGCTGCAGCACTTGTGTGTGACGCCCAATAGGACTATGGAAGCTTGTAATCATGTTTGCACAGCACACAGTAAGTTCCACATCTCCACATTAAGTAATCAGGACATTAAATCAGTGCATGTGCTGTGACTTTGAGCTCTGAATAAGACTTTGGTGGAGTACTGACACTGCTGTACAGAGGTAGCTCTCACTGTGAGTCAGCCGAGTGATTAAGAAGCATGCTGGAACCAGGAACCACATGACACGAAATCAGAAACTTCAGAGAATCCGTCTAAGCATTACACACGTACTTGCTTGTTTGCTTCATCTCTCGCCATCATTTATTAAATTACATTCCGCTTCATGTGTCTGCAGATATGCAGCCCGTGAGCAGTTGAGGCGATGTCGTGTACAGTACATGACCTACATTACAGTCAAGCAGACATTTGCATACATTTGTGCTATTTAAAAAAAAAAAAAAAAAAAAAAAAAAAGTCAGGCTTCAGATTTTATTTTGTTTTCCAAAAGGCAGAGAAAAAAGACAGGCTGGTGACGGAGACACTGTTTACAGCTACTAAATAATAAGTAAGAACCTGAACTAACTATCCAGAATTATCACATGATGGCAATAATGTTACAATACATTTTCCTGAGATATATTGTGATATGGTCAATAACGTAATAATAATATGGCTTTGTGGTTAAAGCTTCAGGCTACTGATCAAAAGGTCATGAGTTCACACCCCAGTATTGCAGAGCTGACCCTACATCCTGACCCCTGTGTAAGAATAAGCTAAACCAGGCAAAAAATGTAAATTTCACTGGACTGCACATGTATAAGTAACAAAGACTTTCTTGTTCAAGTGAATTTTCCAACTTTATCCCTATAAACGTTTCTGTGCAGGCTGTGAATCAGCTCTTTGAAGTCATTGATGTTCTGGCCGATAGCGTAATGTTAGCAGCAAATATAAAAAAAGAAAGAAAGAAAAGAAAAAAAGAAAAAAACAAGAAGGAAACATGTCTGGCATGCTGTGAGGTATCCCATAGTGAACAGTTTTGGAATGTCACAAATATCATCAGAAGAAATTTAGTATTAAGCTTATTTTAAAAGAATGTCATAATGTTCTCTCAGCCTGTGGTTCAAATGTGGTGCGATTTTACAGATGTAGCCAGATGTGTCCTAAAGCCAGAGAACAGCTGTTTGGTACAGCGCGATGAGTGAAGGCTCGTTAGCTTTGACATGGCATGTAATGCACATTGGTAAAACTCCTCACGTAAAATTAACAAGCTGTCTCTCTCTACTGTGACGTGAAGTGAACCGACGGACTGTCTGGAAACTTTCAGAACTCCAGGTAAATTCTGTCTCCGTGTGTATAACTGAGATTTAGGTAAGATTTGTCAAATCTGATACCATGACGGTTTTTGAGATGGAGCTGAATAAGATTTAAAGCTGCAACATTGCAGATAGCACTTAATTAATAAAGTATTTTTTGTTCACTGGAGAATTATCGGGGTGCACTGGGCACTGGCTGATCTTGCACTGAGATGGGGCATCTCTAAAAAAATGATTAACAAGAGGCTTGTCCAAACAGAAACAAATAGGGGAGAATGGGGTATTATGAACCAGGGGGTATAATGAACCAGTATGATTCGGGTAAGCCTGTTGGTGCTATACATCCCATGCTCCCTGACTTTGATCACATGATTAATCAGCTTTCTGTTTTGGTGCCATGTGCCTTCATTGCACATCCAAGAGGAATTCTATGAACAAAAGTGTGTTTTCAACACACACACACAAAAAATAAAAAATAAATCTTGTCATCATAACGGTAAGTGCTTCAGGCCGTCTTTGAACTGAATTTTCAAAAATCAAAGCTTAATCAAACATTTCAGTAAATATTGGTTCATAAATCAGATTTCAAACGGCAGAAAAAATGGTTGTTGTATTGAGAAGTTTTTCCATCAACCATGGTTCATAATACCCCAACACATAACATATATACATTTCTAAACTTTGAAGAAATCTTAACCACATTAAATTTAAGAATAAACTTAAAAAATAAAATAGCTTTGTAGCATCAGGTCTCCACATTGAGAATGCTAGAAGTAGCTAACCCGTAACTTTTTAATCTTCAGTTATAAATAGTTCAAATATTGTAGTAAAACCAATGGATTTGTCGGCCTACAGTTCTTTGCCATGCTTTCTTTTCTATGTGAACATCACCTGATGAGGGAGACTTGCTGATACAAAGCCTACTTTCTTTTTGTAAAAGAGAAAATATCAATAATCTGTCAGATAGTATGTTTATTTTAATAGTACATAAAAATATATTTTTAAAAATTAATATTTTTTTTATTGTCACTCTTGGGTCACTATGCCAAGGAAACGGAAACGCAGAACAAACAGGAGCAGCTTCTTACAGGAGGACTCGAACAGTGCACTGGATGCTATAAACAAGGGAATGAAAGTAAGAGGTCACTGCGGCTGGTAACTAAATGCAAAAGCTGGATGAATTCCTAAGACTGAGGGCAAAAATTTGAAGAATTCATAATGGCTAAGGTTCATAATAACTGCGACGGTTCATAATAGCCCTAAACATGTTAGTATGTAGAAGTGTAAATTTGTCCAACATCTTTGTCTTAATAATTTATTCATGCCATTTGTCTAGCGCACTGATACATTGGCTGTATATATGTGGAGGATGAAGGAGGTATATCGGTTTTAAATATGTTGTAGATCATTCACAAGAAAAATGGTTCATAATACCCCATTCTCCCCTACTGTAACACAGTTTTCCCACATGAGTTTACCTTAGAAATGTAATACACCGGTGCTGAACCACCACATAAGACATTATATATTATCATGTTTTACATATTTTCCAGTTACTTTAACAAAACCCACAATTGCACCTTTAACTCTAATTGAAAAGGCCTGCTTGTGCTGACTTGCCCCTTTGTTAACTCACAGTGACAGTGAAGAATTAAGAGAACATAAGCTATCGTACAGAGAAGACCAGTTACAACAGGACACAGGTGTGACAAGACAGAGCAAAAGGAAAGGACCATCACACCTTTAACAAACAACGGTGCAGTAAACCAGGACAACAACAAAAAAAATCAAGCACTGAAACAAAACCTTACAACCAAGCAGCACATACTGATAAACTGAGGAGCAGACTGATCCTAAATACTCATAACAATAACAAGAAAAGGAGGTCTGGTTTCATAATAATGTCTAAACTATACGATAAAATTCTTCAACACTGGAAAGAAGGAAACAATTTTAAATATCCACTCTTCAAGTTTTAACAGCTCATCTATATAATGTAGGTTTTAGTCAAGATTTGTTCTCTTCTAAAATAAATTAGCTTTTAATTAATTACTTTTTGCTGAATAAGAGACGCTCATTTCTTGCTCACACCACTGACATTTAATTTTGCAATCATTAAACGTAAAAATGCTTGCAGAATAAAAAGGGAGTTGAATCAGTGTCTCCATCAAGAATGGTCATGTGACAATCCAGACGATGATGGAAGAGTGATTAGGAAGAAAGAAAAAAAAAAGTGTGTAATGGAAATTTAACTTGACATTTTTAGTTTGTGTTTAAGCTGTTATTGTTCTGATGACAGAATTAAAGCTGGGAAGCATGTTTAATGATCTCTGAGTAAAAACTGATTTTTCAGACATAATTCTCTACTTTATCTGAATCCTTACCACAAGTTTTTATCTTATCACTATGATATATTATTTTCAGAATCATTTATTTACACTACCTTAATTTCTGTTTGTTTTTGCTTCTTCAATCACTGAGAGCAACTATGAAAAATAAGTACTATATAAATACATATAGTAAAACTATCCTTATAATTAGTAGTAAAAAATTTAAATGTAAAATTGAAAATATGTTCAGAAATAAAATTAAATAAGCAATAAATGCATATAATTTGTGTATTTCAGAGGTAATATTTATAGTTTCTATTTTTTGCTTCATTACTTATTAATAACAAGTGACATTATGATATATACATTTATTATGTACATTTATTATGCTACGATTGCAACAAAAATAAAGAAAACTAACTAATAGTTTCTATAGCAGCAATAATTTGTTAAACACGAGTTGTATCACAGACACTTACACTAATCGTGCTAATGTAGAATGTAAATCTGTTTCCTATGATTTCAATTTTGTTGAAAGTGCCAGACACCAAGATCCATCAGAGTTAGAATCAGGTATCATATGCGTGAGGCCATGTGGAGATGAGTACATTCACACAAGGTTGTGGAAAGGATTTCCCTTCACGACAAAAGGAAAGGAGAGGAGTCTGGGGTAACAGGGGGTGGGGCTGAGGCTGTATTCTCTCTAACGCCCACCTGAACAATGAATATGAATCAGAGTGTGCAGGAGTGGCCATGCTGCACCCATGTGAACCGCGGCATCGGAGGCATCTGGCATGCTGTTAACATAAGCAGAAATTTAGCACATGAACTCAGATCTGCAATTAAACCGTCTGTTGTGTGAAGGCAGCAGGCGGCACATCCATTCACTTCCAAGTTTAAAAGCAGCTCCTTTTGTCAGTGTGCTACGTCGAGAGAAAGCCGTAATGGTGCTCTGTTGTTTACTGCCATAAAACATGTGTTTATGGCCAACAGATGCTAAAGCTAACTTCTATGCTTTCCTGTCTTACTCACAGAACTGCCCTTCAGCCGAGGGTGACCTGGGGTTAATGTTCCCTCTGGAGTCGCCATAGCAACAGAGGGATGAATAAAATAGGGAGAAGTCAGAAGGATGAGAGTTATGTTCTGACACACGGCAAAGTTCTGCATGGTTATGCCCAGCCAACCCCAAATCCCACCCTAACCCAAACCCATTCACCCACCTTACTGATATCAGCACAAATCTGACATCAAACAAGTTTCATCACTTTAAACATAAGACTACGACTTGCACCTTTCTAAATAAGAAAATGGCCACAAAACACACCAGTGGAAAAATGGCCACATCAATCATATGCCTACAAATTGCAATGACTCTTCAAAGAAAACTAAGCAGTCAAATCTTGAATTGTGATTGGACAGGAGGTGCCGATTAGCAGCTCAGAAAGTAGTACTCTAATAATACATTATTGTTTCTATAATAGCGGATTAAAAGACAACTATAAACATTGATATGGGTTTTTTTTTTTGTAAGTAATTTTTTTCAACATGTATGAAAGGATTCGTTATTATGAGAAGGAAAGCTGTACGTTTAAGGGTGTGGGCGCAGTAATTATCCCGAATATCACCACCCGCTGCTCTATACACATCCTGAGCAGAGGCATGACCTGACTTACAGTAGAACGACGTTTACTGGGCGATCTTTACAGTGTCAGAATGTGCAGAACTCTAGCATATTAACTCGCAGCATAACCGTGTGTTCACATCAGCATGTCACATGTAGGTAGTTTGTCTCTTGTAAACGTGGAAAGTGCTACTACAGTTAAACAGCCAGCGTGAAATGAGATTTGTTGATTTAGTGCATCATTTTTAATTTGCATATAGACGATAACTCACATGTCACTTGTCCTGCTGTTGCTTAATGGCATCAAAGTGAACCACCGGCTATCACACTGTCGCTCGCTAGTATGAACGTAGCTTTAAGCCCTCATGTAACTTCCAGGCTTGACAATCTCTCAGTCCAATAAAAGAACGACGACACCATGTAAGACGCTACCCAGATTGAAGATGCTAATCTTTTTGGGTATACTTTATGTTCCAGGATGAAGATAACTCTTAACTGTCTACATTTCGGACAAATGAAAGTTAAAACACACGTTGGACCTGTAAATGTACTTGTCCTGTACATTTGTTCAGGATTTTGTGACTTTATGATACATAATAATAAAATCTCTGCAGCCAGTATGAAACCTCCGCTTGGACGTGCACTCACCTTGAATCAGCTTTTCCCAGGTTCCCACTTGCAGGATGCAGAAATGTTTGGTTCCCCTCCATTTCGATCACACATTTTGTGTTCAGATCCTTTTCTGTTGACAAATATGGAAAAATAAACATGGATTCAATGGTCTGAACGGCTCATATGTACATGTGGAAGAAAAAAAAATTATGGACTGATGCAGCTATTGTTCAAGAATAAAATGATAAACTGAGGCGTGGAAATGTTTTGGCTGAGAGAGAGAGAGAGAGAGAGAGGCCTGAGGTCTAAACAAGGACTTAAAACACCACCCTGTGTAACACTCCTGCCTCAAGACAAACAAACCGACAGCAAACTCCAAAGGTTTGTTGAACAACGCATGACTGACATGTATTGTTGACTTTGGTGCTAACGAGGATTAAAGAATCAAGTGCATGAAATCCAGCTTAATTAATTACAGAAATGTGTTTTTTTTATCTGGAACTGAGACCCGGGCGTGTCTGCACACGCTGCTGATCAAAATAACTTTGTAAAACGGGCGTCACTCGTCACCTTGTTCGACATCACCTATAGAATGATTACTGATTTCATCTGAAAAATACTCTGAAAAAAGTACAGCACAAGTCACACAATTTGAGCATTAAATGGAAGGAGTCTCCAGAGTCAGAGGTCACGCTGCAACCTATAAATGCAACTATAAGAATGGATAAGAAGTACGGCATATTTTAATTCATAAATTGGGGTAAGAGGAATAATACACACTGGGAAATGCTGCTACAGGAAAATAATCAATAACATCGCCACTTCATTACATCATTTCATCTTTGATTAATTTCCTATAACAGCACCACATTGAGTGGTTTATTCCTTATACATGAGCTACAAATTCCTCTGGGTGCCAGGGTTATGGGGGAGAGCCCACTAGAACCTTCAGTTGAGGATGGATCAGGAATTGGTTCCTGGTACCAAATGTTTTGGGAAAGACCCTTTGTTTCACCCCTCAACCTCCTTACTTTTAAGATCCTGTGATTTTATTTTTTAGTGAAAAGAAAGTGTAAACAAAAATACATGATCCTGGTCTACAGGCTTTGTAAATAAATTTAATAAATATTAATAAATTAAAAAATAAAAAAAATTAAGGGACCATGTTCAGTGTTTTCACAGCTCGGTCAAGAACGAATATAGGAAATGTCGCTGAGTCAGAAATCCTTGGCCAGGACGCAGCATGGCACGTTGTGGCATGGAAACAAAATGCCAATGAGCAGCTTAGTTTAAAGAGGAAACTTCAGTTTCCTGCCTGTGCCGAAAGCCTGGGGGAGGAACTGGGAAAGCGGAGCTTACAGCTGGGAGAATGAACGTGTACAAACATCTGACGTACTAAAAATGTCCAACTTTCCTAATTGAACTGAATTGCAAAGTGTGTGTGTGTCAGAAAATGAGAGAGAAAGAGAAAGAGAGAGAGAGAGAGAGAGAGAGAGAGCAAGAGAGAGAGAGAAAGCAAGTGCAAGAGACAGAGAGAGAGAGAGACCGGCACAGAGTGAGTGCAAGAGACAGAGAGAGAGAGACAGGCACAGAGTGAGTGCAAGAGACAGAGAGACAGAGGGACACAGACCCAGAAAGACAGAGAGAGTTCGAGGGACAGAGACACAAAGAGGCAGAGAGGGAGAGAGAGAGAGAGGGAGAGACAGGGAGATGAGCTCAAGAGACAGGGGGTGAGCACAAAGAGACGAGCACAGTGACAGTGAGACAGAGACACAGAGAGTGAGCGCACAGACAGAGACAGAGAGACACAAAGACACAGAGAGTGAGCACATCAATATTTATAATTAATAAGCACTGCCTTGCTTGTCCAGTACCATGTTTAAACCCTACACATCAGTCTGACAACAAACAATCAGGTGATCTCATCACTTTCCTGTCGATTTGGCGCATCAGGAAATTATTCAAACATTCGACAATTTCCGCACTCTGATTTTTGGATTCCATGTGGTTCTTCGAACGTCCGGAACGTGAACTAAAAGAACGTGAACATGCTGCTGTTATGCAACGTTAGCAAAGAGTTCATTATGGCTCACTGAGACTCCCTTCCTTCTTTTGTTCACACACACACACACACACACACACACACACACACACACACACAGACACACACACACACACACACAGAGAACCCAGAAGAGATCTGAGGAAGTAAAGCAAAGACAGACAGTGATCTAAAGCTTTTTTTATTACTATAATAGAAATTCTACAGAGATTTATAGTAATATTCACCTTAAGCCCAAATTTCAATTATCCAGTGAGATTAGAGATTAGTTAGGTTATTATGATGTCAGAGAGTTTAAGGTGCACTGAGAGGGTGTAAGAGGGGTTGAAGTCGTCTTATGACTAAATTTTCACATAAATCCAGCATGTGACACCTTTACACACTCCAATGCCTTTTATTTTCAGCGGCACATGTTCTTCCGTGACAAAGTCCACCTTCAGGTGATCGCTGCACCTTGACGTTCCAGTTTCACACAACCACACTGAAGACGAGTCTGAATGATCTTTCTGGGAACCATCCAGACCTTCGTGGACAAATCACTGAGACATCCTCATGATATCTTTTTTCTGACAGCATGATAAAAAAAATCCCTTCCAATAACTACCCCAGGGTCAGAGACCAAGTGCCCTGCACAAACATTTTAACAGGTCTTGTCATTTTGCTGGAATGATGCTCGTATCCAACACAGTGCATGGTTCATCGTGTCTAAAAGGACAGTGCACCCCACAGTGAAGTTCCTTGATGCATTGCAGTGGTTTTCTTTAGGCTTATTAATGGGCGAGATTTTTTTAGCTCTTCATTGCAGAAGTATTCATTCTGGAAATTTCCACTGACAAAACATGTTTAGGGATGAGTTCACAAGTAACATGATTCCAGTATACATTTCATCCTGGGCATCTGGATCCAAAGACTATCCCAGGAACACCAGAAATTACACCCTGATTAGAAGACCCCTTCAATGATAGATTATAAATGTATAACCTTTTTGATCATTAGGTACATTTGAAACAATATTAGTTAGTATTAGTCTATAATCACACTGAGAACCAAGACAAAAAAAAAAAAAAAAAAGCCTGTCTCATAAATAATGGTACCCTTGCTGATGGTGTTTTTAAACTTTTCCACCTTTCGCTTACACACGTGTGCAGTTAAAACCAATATAACGTAGACTTCAAGGATCTATTATAAAGATGCACATATTAAATGTACACCACAAGAATGTTGCACCTTCAGATCATGGCATCACTAATAGTGTAATTAAGTCATTAATTACTGCATAATTAAGTCATTACTAAATGAGATTTGGTTTCTCACCTCTCCGGTTCATGGGTCGGACGCGGACGGCCACCTTGACGTTTGAGTCGTTCAGGCTGGTTTCTCCCATGTTTGCACACAAACACAGTTCTCCACAAGAAGGCCAACGTTACGACAGACCTAGATGCTGGATCTACACAGCTCCATATACATATACATATCCATAAATCCCAAAATCCTTAGAAATGTGTTATTTATTCCTGGAACATTTCAGCCTCAAGGGTAGCAAATTCATGCTGAAGCAGAGAGTCCATGATAAAGCCAACCATACTGTAATTCACATCTTCACTGTGGAGTTCTTCATGTTGATTTAGAGCTATGATAATATAACAAACAATCCAAAGAGTAGCTCAGAAAGCTGTGAGCCAACACCCAGCTGAAGTGTCAGAAATCTCAACTGGAAATCAAGCAGGGCCTCAATTATTAAACTGCCTGAAACTCAAACTCTTAAAAACACTTAGCAAAAGTTTTTAAACCAAACTTTACAGTTGAATCGGCTCTGAGTCAAGTTGGTAGCATAACCGCTAGAATGCCTTAAATATTGATTATGGTGTTGTCTTATAAAAAAGTAAAAAAAAAAAAAGCCTGGGTTCGTAAACATCAACCATAAAACCAAGTTTTTCAGGTTTCTTAGTTATAGTATCCGAGTCGAGGCATTTCCTTCTCTATTAACAAACTTCACTAGCTAACACAGCTATGCTAGTTATGTGTATCTATGTAAATTATTTATTAGCTAGCTAGCTGACGTATTACTGAACCTTCCTTTCAAACTGATGTGTTGTCAATATTTCAATTAAAACAAACTAAACAACATGATAAAGCTCTTGAAAGACAAAACAAAGGAACTAAATCATGACAGTGTTATTAAGTTAAACGCTACAGTTAGCTAACGTTACACAGCAACAGCGTTGACTGGCTAACGGACTCGCCTCCGATTTCATTATTAAACCCACAGAGCAGCGCGTGACAGAGAATTAAATCCGTCCCGGCGAATCCGACATCATTTCTTCAACATTCTCCACAGACGACGGTGCCGTGTTTTTAACGTCGGTGTCATTCCGGGAAAGTGAAGGGGGTAAATAAAACCGAAAACAACACGTCGGGTAAAGGGGAAATTCCTGTCGTAGCCAACCAAGTGCACGCGCGACAGCCTGGGAATTCGGGACTAAGCGTTAAAGTCAGCTAACATTAGCTTCCTACCATCAGCCTGTACGCCCGCCCCTTTATTTCCGGATTGGGCACCTCGAGCGCCATTGTGATGAGGTCATATGAGGTCATTTCGAACCATTGTGGTAAGGTCACAATTATCTTTATTGTTTGTTTTGTGAGAACAGCAGTCAACATGGAAACTATAAGGGGCTAAAAATGTTAAGCAAAATAATAAAGTATTTGATTTTACCAAGATATAGAGAAAAATAGGCTACTAATAAGCTTAAAATTATTTTTTTATTCTATTTATTTTGATCAGTTATCAAAAGTAATGTTGTTTTTTGTTTGTTTGTTTGCTTTTGTTATACTGTATAATCCCGCAAGGGAAATTATTGCCTCTGCATTTAACCCATCAAAAGTGAGCACAATCACACATAAACAGTGAGCACACACACTTGGGGTAGCCCACTGCTCCAAGTGTGTGTACCAAAGGTGGGTATTTACCACTGCATACCAGGAACACCTCACAAGACCTGCCATTTTAGAGATGAATATACGCAGCCATTGAGCCATAACAATCTGGCTCTTTTCAAAGTCACTCAGATCCTTATGTTTGCTCATTTTTCCTGCTTCCAATACATCAACTCTGAAAACTGGCTGTGCATTTTTAATACATCTCACTCCTTGGCAGGTACCACTGTACTGAGGTAATCAGTGTTATTCATATTACCTGTCAGTTCAATGCCTTTCATTCATTCATTTTGTAATCCGCTTAATCCTAATTAGGGTCGCGGGGGGGCTGGCGCCCATCTCAGCTGACTCTGGGCGAGGGCGGGGTACACCTTGGACAGCTCGCCAGGCCATCGCAGGGCAAACACTCAAACAACCATTCACACTCACACTCACACCTAGAGGTGATTTGGAACAGACAATTAGCCTACTGTGCATGTTTTTGGACTGTGGGTGGAAACCAGAGTACCCGGAGGAAACCCATGCAAGCACTGGGAGAACATGCAAACTCCACACATAAATGCTCGAGCTGGGAATCGAACCTGGGAATCGCATGTCCACCTTATAGCTTATAGAAAGTCCTGGGTTCGGGTCCCGGGCTGTGAGGAGTTTGCATATTCTCCACGTGGTTGTGTGGGTTTCTTCCATGTACTCTGGTTTTCTCTCACAGGCTAATTGGCTGGGGGGTAATTAGGATAAAGCAGCTTAGAAAATGAATGAATGAATAGTATATTCTGTTTGTCACGACCTCTGTATGGTTGCAGTGCAAATTTCTGCTCTGTAAATAATGCTGTAGTGACATCTGCTGGTAATAAGTGCACATTGCATCCACTCCAGATTTAAGCAATAAGCAGATGCTTTCACCATTATACTCTTTTTTCACTTCATACTGTCACTACATGAATATAGATGCATGAATTTATAATTCGTTTATGAATTTAATTTATATTAATAATTCACTAAAATATCCATCTATGTACAAATATGAAGTGCATTCTAGGGTGCCATCACGAAAGAAAACGAGGAAGTGCCTTTTAGGGTGGAATTACATTTGAGAAAACATGATGAAGTGACCTCTAGGATGGCCTAACATAGTACAAAACATGCCCTTTTTAGGGTGTCCCACATACATAAGTGCTGTCTAAAGCAAGGGTTCTAAACCCTGGTATTGAAGGTTTCAATAATTAAACATGTGACTTTTTTTTTTTTTTTTTTTGGAGCGATTTTTCAAATATGACACTAACAGCTCAATATATATAATAATTCTAATCATTATGAGTTGTAATGAGTTTGCATCGTCTCCCCATGCTTGCGGGGGTTTTCTCCAGGTACTCCGGTTTCCTCCTACACGACAGTGACAGTTGGCTTTTTATCAGCTAATTGGTTGCTTCAAGTTGCCCCTAGGTGTAGATGTGAGCATGAATAGTTTTGTGTGTGTTGGCCCTGCACTGCTCTGGCGAGCTGTTCAGGGTGTACCCCAACTTTGCTTAGTGTCGGTTATGATAGGCTCCAGCCTCACCGTGACCCTAGTAGGATTAACAAAAAACAACAACAAAAAACCCAAGCAGACCTTTAAAAGCAGGAAACTGATGAGTCACAGTGCACCTAGAATCCCACCAACCACACTTACATGAGTCAGATTTTCACAAAAATAAAGTGAGTACTGAACTCGAGCTGGCATTCTGTAAAAACATGCAAACAGAAAGACAGACAGACAGACAGACAGACAGACAGATAGATAGATAGATAGGTAATGAAGGAGTCTCAAAGTTTTAAAAAAAATGCAAGGGAATGCAAAAAGAAAGAACACAAGAGAAATAAAATAAAATAACAAAAAAAAAAATTCTTATTGTTATTAATAACAACAACAACAATAATAATAATAATAAGTAAAATTATATAT
>JBCNYH010000022.1:18374039-18391681 GCA_039654325.1 Tandanus tandanus | reverse complement strand
ATATATAATACATATTTTATATTAGTATTAAGAAGGTTGTGAGTTCAAATCTCTTGATTTGAAATAATGCTTCTAGCAAATAATTAAATGATATTATAGAATAAAGATTATACTCCAAAACAGTTGCAGTATAATTTTAACTAAGCTAAACGCTAATGCTAGTCGACTTTTTTGAATTATTTATTTATTTATTTTACAATTAATTAAACAGATTTTGAGAAATGGAACACTGAAAAAACACGAATTTGAATAAAAATATTTGATGGTAAAATTTACTTTTTATTTTCAAGTTTTTTCCCCCATCAAACACAAATTTATTGGCTTGTTGCAAAGAACAGGCCTTTTACTGTTTAAAGAACAGGCCATTAAACTGGTAATCTTAAGTATTCTGACATTTTTGCAGTGTGACGAAGGAGTTTCTGCTGTTCACTGGGTGACTCTGCATCTTTTACATCAACCCATAATTTATTTTATTCTAATTTTAATTGTAAATTCAATTAAAAGATTCCTATCACATGATTCTTTAGCGCCAGGATGTAATTATTCATTCCTAAATATAAATGGTCCTCTTTCAAGCTCTGTAATTTAGTGTAAATGTTACGGTGGTTTTAGTTCTCACTGGGCTTTAGAGGGAGCCGCTGTGATGTGTTTAGCTGTGGCATCCTGTAGAAAGGCCACTGGCTTTGAAACCTGTCATGCTGCTGTCCTCTTCCTCCTCCTCCTCCTCCTCCTCCTCCTCTTCCTCACCACTGCACTGTCTGCTATTAGACACTCTCAGCTCCTGAAACTGTAATGCTGACTGTTCTGTATATGTTTAAGTGTATAAAAGTGTGCATTTAGGTGAACACAGATTAATGAGAGCCATTAATAGTTCTGATAATAATGTTAGTGAGCAAAAAAAAGGTAATAGTCAGAGGAATAGCTGCTTTTTGTGTTTAGGAATGTCCAAATCAAAGTCCAGACTCAAATCCCACTGAAGAACTAAGGGATGACCTGACAGTCTTTGTCCACAAATAATCTTTGGGTATTCTCCATGTATATTCGCAAAAATGGAAAACTTCTGTAATTAATGGGAAAAAATATCAAAATCTAAATGTACTGCATTTAGAGAGAAATCCAACACAACTTAAATCTGTACCTCAGTGAAGTTACCCAAAGGGAGTAAATACTTAATATCCAGATACAATATACATTACTTAAAAAAAAGTTTATGCAATGTTCTCTGGAAAAATCAGTAGCATTGTCAAAAATGCTCCATAAAATAATTTGATTTGTTGTCGTTTGGATGTCGTTTTGGGGGAAAATAGTTTTTAAAAATAAAAATGGTCTTAGTACACTAACCCCAGTGTCAGCACGCATAAATTTCTTCCCAAAGAGCAAACAGCCAATCACCATTGCAAGGCATTACAGCCGATCACCACTGTGATGCATAACAGCCAATGACCACTGCGATACATAACAGCCAATCAGCATTGCAATATGTAAGAGACAATCACCATTGCAATGCATAACAGCCAATCAGCATTGCAATGCACAACAGCCAAACAGTACTGCGATGCATAACAGCCAATCAGCATCGTGATGCATATCGACCCTGTAAAGGCAGACATACAAGCCATGCAAAATCAAGTGGATGGTTTCTTAAATATCAGGCTCCATGCCACTATTAATTAAAAAAGTTTCTTTTATTTGTTTCATTTGCAAATTATTGCAACAACTAAATACATGATTAAATTATTTTATGTGAAGAATCACTTCTCAAAGAGCAGAAAAAGCTTTCTTGCAATACAATAGAAAGAGTACCAATCATTGGGGGGTGAATACTTTTTGGAGGCATTGTATGTCTCCAGTCCAAAACTAAAGAAGCAAAAACATTACAAACTGAATGCAATGTGTCTTTTCTGATTGGCTACCTTTGGGCAAAGAGCAAGGAAATTATATTTATTTAATTTTTTATTCATATAAAATTTGTGCGTTTAGCAGATCTCTGTGCTTTGACCTCACATCCTTCTAGTCACTAAGGCAGAGCCCTAAGCCACAAAATACCTCAGTGTCATGTTATATAAGACAATTTAATACCAAAGAATTAATCACTTTATTATTATCTGTTATAATAAAGTCTGATTAACTGCAAAAGGAACAAAGCCTAATTAAGGCAGGATGTTTGGATGTTTAATTTCATATTTCTGAAGTGATTTATCTTTGTTATTAAACATGATAAGGGATAATTTCATGTGTTTGTGAAGGGTTTTGTGGATTAGTGGGTCCAGTGTTGCTTATCGCAGGAGTTCGTTAAGATGGCACGATTAAAGTAATTGTTCCGGTTGCTAATCAGACTGCAACAGGCAGAGGGGTCAATTTCAGAGGCAACACAGTGTGTGTGCGTGTGTGTGTGTGTGTGTGTGTGTGTGTGTGTGTGTGTGTGTGTGTGTGAAGGAAGAGGAAGGAGCAGGGGTAAACAACTGGCCCTTCCTTAAAATAATCCATAGAGTGCTCTCAAGTGCTCTTATTGCAGTGGATGGACAATAATTGCCTTTTTTGTATTACAAAAATATATAACATCATTTTAGTTTATAGCAAACATTTTATAACCACGTTAGGTGTACATCACTCCACAGTCTTGTATGTATTAAAAGCTGAGACTCTATGAGAAAGTCTCTCTCTCTCTCTCTCTCTCTCTCTCTCTCTCTCTCTCTCTCTCTCTCTCTCTCTCAGTAAACACTGAGTGAAAGCAATATAAGAAAAGAGAAAACATGGAGAGAAATTCAGAATGCAGGTGTGTTGAATGTGTATGATTACTTCCATCTGCAGCTGGTGTGTAAAACATAAACATAGGGCTTCTGATATTCATGGGCACAGGTGGAGTTTATGATCCTGGAATATTGTTTCACAGTCCCAGAAGATTCTCTCAGTCTGAAGAAATTACATACGCTTGTGGAACCCATCAGAGATCACTAAAGAAAGAAATTTTAAGCATTTGCTCTTCCATAATTTTTAACTAGACTAGATAAGTTTACTGCTAGCATCACTACAAAAGCTTTTAAGTACAGTGTTCAGTGCTAGCATTAACCAGCTAGGTAAGGTCATTATCAATCTGGCATAAGTTACCCTGACAAAATTGCCATTAGAGCATTAACCAGTTAGATAAGCTAACTGCTCAAAATAACGTTAGATAAGATGAGCTAACTTGGCAAGATTCATGTGAGGGTTTTTTAATCTTCAATGTACTGCACTAGCATTAATAGAATAGTTTAGTTAACTGCTAACATTAGCTTTATAAGCTGTTTTTACATTACACTTATGCCGGAATATCTTGTGCCCGGAACAGTCGCAACTGCCCATGTAAAAATCATTTATTCAATATATTCAATAATTTATTAATTTATAATTTATTCCTAAACAACTTAACACTTAACAACTTAATACTGAAGGGTACAACTTGCTCCACTTTTTGAGGTGGCACAAGTTCTAGAACTGCCTGTTCCAGGCACAACTTGCCATGTGAACACAATAAATGTCAATTAGGAGGTTTACACACGAGAAGTAGCATCCATCCTGGTTATTGGTTCATTTTGTGGGTTTTTAAGGCAGCTGGGCAGTTCTCCTGCAGTGGTTTACTTGCATGTTGCCTCTCTGACTTCCAGCTTTCCACTGATTTGAGTGACTGTGTAAACACGTAGGAAAGTTGGCGCAGTTGCTCCAGGTGCAACTTATTCCTGTTGTCTGTGGTAAATTATCTATAGACAAGACAAGATAAAATAAGGTAAGATAAGGTAAGATAAGCTAAGATAAAATAAGATAGGAATAAAGGGAGCTAGTTAGTTAATATGAGCTAATCTTACATAAGTCCAATCATTTTCAGTACTAACTGAACAGGATTTCAGGCAGCATTTTTGACCATTGCTGGGGCAGCCATATCCTAATGGTTAGAGAAGCGGCTTTTGGACCGAAAGGTCACTGGTTCGATTCCCGAACCAGCAGGAAAAATGTGTGGCGGTGGGGGAGTGAGCTGCACCTTCCTCCACCTTCATGGCTGAAGTGCCCTTGATATATATATAATATAGTATATGTACATAGTACATATATATAGTGTATATAGTTTTGGTATTATTATTTATATTTGCCTTCATTGATACTATACATATACATAAATATATAGCTATTTAAATTTAGAATTATATTATTTGTGTGTGGGGGTAGGGGAAAAGGCTTGAACCCCCACTGATTAGACAACTAGATAAAATAAGTGATGAACTCACATTACCCATCAAGTGATCATGAGCTAATCATACAATATTTATCAGCTGATTCTTTTCTAAATAAATCCCTTGATTACATTGACCAGCTAGCCCACATAAAATAACCTGATAGGAGTCACACCACAGCATAAATCTGTCATGTCTTCGTCATAGTTTTTTCTTTTTTTTTTCCACAGGATTAATTTTGTGATTGGCATATGTCCTCTGACCATGATTAAATTTACTGGATGTGCTAAATATGCTACATCACTACACATACCAGTATAAAGATAAGAGATAAAGAGATCTTTATTGTTAACTGTTGCATGAGCAATGAAAATCAGTTTATCAGCTCTCTGTTTAGCATCAATTATAAAAAAGTAGACAAAGGACAACTAAGGTAACTACACTAAGCTATATATGTGAATATACCTACATACACATATATACACATACCTATATGTACACATATAGACACATATACATACACACATATATCCTGTATATGCAAACACATATACATCTATCCACATATTTACACATGTACAGACTTATACATTTATCCCCATATTCACTCATTTAGGGACATATACAGAAGGGTGCATGACATGTCAAAGTTGCATGGTATACACAGGGTGAGGGGTAGAGCATTTTAATTGAATTAGTTCGAGAACTGCTCTAAATATAAGTATTGCACTTAAACATGAGTATTGCACTTAAACATGAGTATTACACTTAAAGAGTAATATTGCACTGTCCAGGAAGATGGTATGAATGATGATCATTCAGTCAGTGTATGTGACGGTGGTGGTGGGGTTGCACGTTTAACAGCTTGTGAGTCTGTTAGTTTTTGTTTTTAGTGTCCTGTACCTTTTTCCAGAGGGGAGAGGGGAGAAAAGGGGGTGTCCAGGGTGTGTGGGGTCCCTGATAATTCCACTGATTCTCCTCCGAAGTCTGCCAATGTAAATGTCACTGAGGGGGGTAGTGTAGTTCCAATTACCAGCTCTGCCATCCTCAAGGACCTTCCTGTCCTTTGCAGTACAGCTGTTGAACCACACTGTACAGCAGTAGGTCAGGAGGCTCTCGATGGCGGAGCGGTAAAAGTTGGCGAATTTGACGATGGTGTTGCTGGTGTGCATGGGGGAACAGTCGTGTGTGAACAGGGAGAAAAGGAGTGGGCTGAGGACACACCCCTGTGGTGTTCAGGTGTTCAGGATGAAAGTGGAGGAGATGTGGTCTCCTATCCTGACATTCAGAGGTCTGTTGCTAAGAAAGTCCAGTATCCAGGTGCACATTGAGCTCCCTAGGCCCAGGTTGCCCAACTTTCTCCATCTGAACCAGTGGCTTTCCTCGCCTTGACTCTGCGGAGGGTGGCTCTGATCTGGTGCTGCTGCAGCATTATGTGGTCATCGCCCCTCTCTGGAAGAGCAGGGCAGGTGCGTGCCTCTCTGCTGTGTTGGTCAAAAGAACTGGTTCAGGGTGTCCGGTAGGGTGCTGTCCGAGGAGTCTGCTGATGTATACATGTCCTTGTAGCTAGTGAGTGTCTTGATCCCCTTGCACATATTCCTGGTGTTGTTATCGTCAAAGTGCTCCTCGATGAGTTGTTTAATTTGCGCTTGGCTTTTTTGATGCCTCTTCGCAGGGCCCGGCGTGCCGCTTTGTAAGCTTGCTGGTATCCTGACTTGAAGGCATCATCCCGTGCTCTAAGCAGGGTGCGCACCTCACTGTTGAACCACGGTTTCTGGTTCGGGAACACTTTAACAGTCCTTGTTGTGGTCACATTCTCAGTGCAGTAATTTAGGTAGGAGAGCACAGCAGATGTGTGACCCTCCAGGTCTGTCTCCTCTGCGAATATTCCCCAGTCTGTAGAGTAGAAACAATCCTGTAGAGCTGCAGAGCTATGATAAAGCTTACCAATTTCCCAATGCTGTCCTTCTCTTTTAAGAACCTTGTATTAAAGCAAAGTTATTTTCAGTGTTTACTTTAGTGTCATTCAATGAAAGGTGTGTGATTTATGGACATAAAGGATCACGCAGCATGACCTCTACCAGCAGGAGATGAATCGCAGTTAAGCTGCACCACAATGATACAATGATAAGACACCACTGACGTCTCATTGATTCAGTCGCCTTGTGGTGCGTCACGCACACACTGAAACAAGCTCTTTGCTCCTTCCCTTTCCATGCAGGGGGTTGTTTAATGCATTTTTGCTCATGCTTGCTAATTAAATGTAAAGATCTTAGATAATTAGATCAGGAGCCGTAAAAAAAGAGAAAGCGTAAAAACTTCTCTGTCCTGAAGGGCTGACACTGGAGACACCAGTACGCTTAGCTGAAATGTTCTAGAATAAAAACACTCAGTGAAGGTTATAAATATCCTGCAAATAAAATTCTTGTCCTTGTCAATTACTAAAAGCAAATTTCAATCAAGGCAAGGTGAATATTAAATTTAAATATCCGAGGGCAAATTAGAATGACGTGAAGCAGCTATAAAGTAAATGTCAATCAATGGGAAAGAACTCTACTCTGAAATATAATTGAAAAAGTTTCCTTTTAATATCTCAGTGTGGCATTGCCGAAGGGCATTTGCTGTGTCTGTGATTTGGAATGACTCAGGAACGAAATAAAACAACCTTATGGAATGTTATTGTCGTCTTATACATCATTTATAATCATTATGCGCAGCATTCATTAACATCAAACATGTACAGTTTTTCAGTGAATATCGAATATCTAGTCTAATATCTAGTTGAATATCTAATTTGATTTTGTACATTTATGTTTGTCGGTGTGTAGAAACATCCAGCAGCCAATAGTATTTGAGATACCTCCACTGAAATAAAACAAACTAAAGAATAGATTGGACAAGTAAATGACTAAATATGAAGAATAGTGACAGCATGAAAAGAATAACAAGAGCTTTTTAATATTGCTGCAAAAGAGTTAATCAACTGCCTTTGCTGAACAACACCTATCTCTGTGCATGACATGCATATTGACTATCTGCCAAAGGTGAGATGGATGGAATATCTAGGGGACTATTTACACGTTAATAGAATTAACACGTCTGAGATGACTAATTGTTTTAGTATACTGTATACTACATGGGAACATAAGAAACAAAGCACACTAAAACTAATTTTTATGTAGCTAGCAGCTTCTTTTGGACCTACTCGTCCAGAGTTAGTTCCTACTACACGAAAACGTAAGTAATCCATGCTGTCAAGGTGGGTTTTTACACTCATTCAAAGTTTTATAATGTGCCTTTCGCGGCACATTATAAAAACAAGATTTTTTATGGTGTATTTTTTTCCCCATTATTAAAGCATAATGGTGCTCCAACATGCCTGCTTCAAGGGACCATAAACAACTGTTTGTGCCTGTTGTATTAATTCAAGCTTTATTCACTCGGATTAATGAATAATGTCTCCAAGATAGCGAGCCAATCAGGTTGCGCTATCCCTGTGCAATAGATACTAATATTTACTATGCATAGTTTCCACATTTGGAGGTTTACACATGCACAGCAAGAAGGCCCAGGTTCGATTCACGGGCTCGGGAGTTTCTGTGTGGAGTTTGCATGTTCTCCCCGTGCTTGCATGGGTTTCCTCCGGGTACTCTGGTTTCCTCACACAGTCCAAAAACATGCAGAGTAGGCTAACTGGCTGTTCCAAACCGCCTCTAGGTGTGAGTGTGAGTGTGAATGGTTGTATGTGTGTTGGCTCTGCAATGACCCTTCCTTCGCCCAGAGTCGGCTGAGATAAGCGCTAGCCTCCCCGTGACCCTAATTAGGATTAAGCGGCTTAGAAAATGAATGAATAAGTTTCTACTGAGCATTTAAATGGGCTGACGTTAGCACATGATTATGGTATGCTCAACTAACTCAAAATTCCTGTCCAAGAAAATGCCTCTGCAACTTCCTACTCAGGAACGTTTTCTCTCCTTTAAGTTTACAGTAATAAAATGTGGATGATCTGGCAAATCAATTTGATCTTTATCAATTATGTGTTGCTTGTATTTACATATTTAGCCATAACAGTAAAAATAAAACAATTATCCTTATTATTTTTCAGCCACATTGGGCAAATCGGCTCTTGCTTGAGCAACTTTAATCTGCACATACTTGGGTTAGAGAAAACAACATACAGACATATTCATTGGTGAAATCTATAACACTGGCTCTGTATTAAGGAAATTATACATAACTATAAATGCAGATAGCTGGTTAGCTTGTCGTTAAAAAAAACCCCGAACATGTTTTTTTCCCACACCATGTAGCTTGAATGCATGGAGAAAATTATGATATAATTAGAGGGCAGCATTAAAGGTTTTTTGTTGTTATAATATATTTTAGTAGATAGACTGTGTCCATTTCACTAAGGGACAAAAAATGAAAAGCTCTGAATTTATCGACACTTTAAATTTAAGCAAGGATTTAAAAGGAAGAAGAAGAAGACAACAAGAAGAAGAAGTTAATAATCATGGCTGAATGCATACACACAGCAGACTGGGAACTCAGCCTTGAAGCTGTGACTCAGTTAGTGAGTAATTCTACTCAGTGCACAATAGTGAATAATTGTGATTCGACAGAGCCCTCGGTCATACCGAGATGACGTCACAGTGTAGAAACAGCGCTCTGCTGTGTAGGAACAAGTCATATTACAGAAAATCTTCAGCACACATACAGCCTTAAACATGAAACGGGTTTATTCAATTAAATTCAATTCAGTTTTATTTGTATAGCGCTTTTTACAATTGGCATTGATTTGGTATAAAACTTTACGCACCAGACGCTTCGGAATGCAACAGGAATGGTTTTATTTTATTTATATTCTCTGACAAAAACCCCAACAGCATTAACCCCATGACTCCACACACTTCTTAGGTCTGGTGTAAAAGATATTATTGATTAACATGGCAGTGTATTTAATGGCAGTGTTAGTGTCATTTATTACATCTGATGTAAAATAGGTTTTAGAATGAAGGTAATGATTTATTGATTATGGCATGTGCAAATGTTTTAGATAAGACCAGAGTAAGATGCATAGTCTGAGACATAACAATAGCAGCTATTTTATAGCGCCAGTAAAGAGCTGAGCAACATAGTCCAGGTGTGTCCACCACAGAATACTTGTAACCCACTGACTTCATTTTTGATGGTTGTCAATTGTCTGCACATGCCCACCACAGGAAACCCAATAAGGTTGCCACATCGTTAAGTTGATGCTGATTGGCTGTTATGTATCCCTGACTTGCATGACGACAGGCAGCAATAAAAAAAACAGGTTTATTATGAATTAAAGGTTAAATATTAATAAACAGAACCCCCAAAAAAGAGACTCATACACCATTGCTCCGACTTGCACAGAAAATGAAACATACAATCTAACTCAGGTAGACCAACAAACTTGCAGGTAAATATATTTTCGTGCAGCAAACACAGAAATTGACAGAACATGAACTCGTTAAATGGATACTTAAACTAACAAGACAGGAGATACAAGTGAAAGCTGAAATCAGCTAGTGAAACGAAAAGTAGTAAAAAAATTTAACCCAGACTCGGACACCTATAAGTAGAGACATTCATCAGAAGCTTTGCTTTTAGTGTAACAAAGGTCAAATTGTACGTAATACGGGTTATGTTGTGTATAATTACACAAAATGTTATTTCTTTTTATTTTTTTAATTGCTTAAACCTGACAGAGAAATGTTATTTGGGTGGAGTTTGGGTTGACCTTATGCCCTTGCATTCTCAATTGGGGAACCCTGTGTACCCACTATAAAACTGACCAGTCCAGCCTAATCACTTCCTCTTTGCCACATGTCACTTTGGAGGAAGTGGTCGTGAAGGACTCACTTTTATTTTTGTCATTGTCAGGTATGTTAAATTCATATATGTATTCTGTGTGCTTTTGTTCTCTTCTTTTTTTTGCTCCTCTCTTTGCCACATGTCACTTTGGAGGAAGTGGTCATGAAGGACTCACTTTTATTTTTGTCATTGCCAGTGTCAGCACTACAATAAAATTGCTTATTGGGATGACAACGGTGTGGTCTCCTTAATAACATCACTACACAACGCAGAGGACACCGGTTACATTAGGAAGTACCTAAGTCTATGTATCACAGGTGGCATTTTACAAAGGAAGTATTAGCTGTTTAAATAGGCAGATTAGAATGTCTGTATATTTCTATTTCTTTAGGAACTTATACAGTAGATCACAGGTGTCAAACTCAAGGCCCACGGGCAAAATCTGGCCCTCCAACTCATTTTATGTGGCCCGCAAGAGCTTTTAAGGTATATGATTATCATACATTATTTGCATCAAACATTAACATGAAACGTAATTCATCATCCATCCACTAGGTTGAGCCACCCTTTTTCAATCAAGCCATTCATGACTCAGGCAGTGGTGGCTTAGTGGTTAAGGTGATGGGTTACTTATCCGAAGGTCAGCGGTTCAATCACCACTGTTGGGCCCTTGAGCAAGGCCCTTAACCCTCAATTGTTCAGTTGTATAAAAATGATAATTGTAAGTCGCTCTGGATAAGAGCGTCTGCCGAATGCTGTAAATGTAAATAACTCAGGAAAGATTGCAAGCTAGCTTTTCACCGCCAAGCATTGTTAGAAAATTAAAGCGAATAAAGGAAAAGACTAAGTAGAATAAGTAAGTAAACAAATAATTTGGCCAAGCAGATTTCATGGTTGCCCTTTTTGAATAGATTTTGAGTGATTATTCAGCCCTTGATGACCTCAAAATTTAGGGATGTGACCCTCAATGATAATGAGTTTGACACCCCTGCAGTAGATGATCCACTCTTTATGAACACCTAACATTATGGTGTGAAATAATACTTTTGTGTGAAAACAACATCATTACATTGCTGTAGAACTCATTATGAGTTGTCATGACAACTAATGACCTGGTAACATATAGGTGGCAAGTTGTAATAATGTCATTTCTCACCTCATGACTTACGACGTGCAAAGTGGGGGGAATAAAACACTGACACCTTCATGAAAGCATGTGTTTAGTAAAAGGCATGAAAAGGTACTTTAACAGCACAATTACGGTGAGTTGACATCATTCTAGGGAACAGGGAAGGAGCACAATTGTTTATATATATACTGTTTGACCAGTAAAAAGTCCTTAAAGATAAAGATAAAGAGATCTTTATTGTCAACTGTTGCATGAATAATTAAAATCAGTTTAGCAGCTCTCTGTTTAGCAGCAATTGTAAACAATTAGTTATTAAATTATCAAAAATTATTATAAAAAGACATCTAAGGTAACTACACTAAGCTATGTATGTGCATATACCTACATACACATATATACACATACCTCTCAGACCTCATATACACATTACCCACCTACCTTAAGTGCAGTCAGTGCAGTCATGGATCTTATATAAGTCAGCACAAGCAAACTCTTCTGAAAATCGTCTTTCTACTGATTATTTACTCGTGATGTTGCACAGACGGAGGCCTCCACAGATGATGCAAGCAGTCTGTGTGAGCGTCTGTAGGGAGAGATGCATGCTGGGTGGTGAATCACGCTGGATGGAGAAGTGTGTTTCCAACAGCCATCTGGAGTCAGACCTGCTGCACATGGTGCTTCATAAACAATGATGAAATCAAAATTTGTTATTAATTCATTCATTAATTTGCTGAACTGCTTAATCCTACTAGGCCATTGTGCATTGCAAGGCCAACATACATATTACATACATTCACACTTGCAGATAGGGGCAATTTGGAACAGCCAGTCAGCCTAATGTGCATATCTTTGGACTATGTGCATGTCTTTGGAGGTCTTTATCCAAACTGAAATTTCTCTTACGTTTGTTTACCATATGTCTCTCTGGCCAAATGTATGGGTAGAAATGCTCTGTGTTGTGCTGATAAAGGTAAATAATCAATGTCTCTTAATGTAACCAGTGAGAAGGTTTTTTTCCACATACAGAATGGTTTATTCCTCTTACACTACAAGCAATTAAAGAAAAACATGTCAACAAGTCCTCCACATCGATCCAGGCCAGTACGTCAAGAAAGAGATGTTGTATCAAGAGGTACCGAGAGTGACAGATTGCATACTGATGATTGGGGCTAGCCGGCCACTGCTACTGACATCCTGAGCTGCCCTGCAAAAATGTTCTATAGAAGTTCCAGCAAACAAAGTAGTGCTGTGGACCCCTACACATGGGAGACTGAACCGAGACCACCCCAGCTGAACCATAGTCGATGTTGTGATGCAGGACACTGGCTCAGCTAGCCCAGAGGAGCTAGACAGGTGTATGATGGAACGGACGGATTGCGAGTGCCAGCGGAGTGTCCATCTGCAGACGACCTGAGATGTCATACTTTTTCTCTGTTCCCTCACCATCCACCATTTTCACTTGAAGTTGACTGGAGACTCCTTCCATAAATGTTAAATAAAGCTCTCTTTAACTTAACTTTTTTTTTTTTTAATGCGTGAGCTGTTACCATGGAAACGATAAGGATGATTTCTACCCTCTACAGTATGTTAGCATGTCACTTTCTATCAATGAATATAAATCAAATTAGTATCGCAAGTATATTTTGTGCATCCCAGTAACAGCGAACCTTTGAGTCCTTGTCTATTTCTATCTCTGTATTTTTAAAGCTTATTTTCCCTCCTTTCAATCCCTTCTTACTATTTTCTTTTCTCTGTACCTAGACCCACACAAAAATTTAGTGTGCTGGAATTCAGTCAAACATCATCGTCGATAAAATGCGTTTTTTACATAAACAGGTGTGTGTTGCCATATAAACTCTGCTTGGCATCTTCAAGACATCATCATAGATGTGACAGTCAGGGTGAGTAATCCAGCGATACACAGTTATAGCAGTGTCTTTTTTCACAGGAACAACACTATATCTGTACATAATCTGAACCCCGCTGTGCCTCCTGTGAAGTTTCTGTCTTTATTTGTTATTATAGTCACTAATTGACTTCTCATTAAAACCTGCATGAGCAAGTCAGATAATTACTCATAAGAGATGGATTTACACACACACACACACACACACACACACACACACACACACTCTGATTTTCTGACTCATTGTGCTACTGTTGAAAGGGCCATCTCATCCTACATCATGTGATACGCCCATAGGACACCGCGAAATACACAATACACTCCTGTATTGTTATGCCATAGAATGGTACCAGTAGTTTTGTCTTTTGTGTTGCCATAGGTAATTGCTTGTCTTGCAGGTGGTAACCTTGTGTTTCCAACCCTATAAATATTCCAACTAACCATATTGTCTGTCTGAATTTGAGAACCCCAGATCAAAGTGGTAATAATGTGCTAGTACAGTCCGCAAATTGAAGTTAAAAAACAACAAAAACAAACAAATTAAAATAGAGGAGCCTCACAACAAGGGGCTTACAAGATTGGACTTAAAACTGAGTGTTTAATAGAAGGGACTTAATCAGATCTAATCCATCTTGTAAGAAGAACAAGAATGGAAATAAAAACAATTAACCACAGCAGACTTGGTGGTTGAATTATCCACAACGATTCGACCTGCCCAATCAGCACAAACTTCAGTATTTTCAGTCATATTGATAAAAACAAAAACCAATGTTTACTTTATACACTCAAATTCCAGCAAAACTCTTCTTTCCTTTTTAAAGACTTAACTTCCAAAAACTTCTCATTTTATCTCATCATCTCATCTTCCGTTCCTTCTTTCTTTCTTACTCTTTCCTATTTTCTTCCTTTTTTCTTTCTTTCCTTCCTTCCTTCCTTCCTTTCTTCCTTTCTATTCATAACCCTGACATAACCACACCTGTTATAAAAAAATAAGTTCAGTGTGACTACTTTGTGTTTTTTCCTACCTTTTACTTAAAATAGAGATCACATCCTATCCCTTGTGTCAGTCGTCATCGTCATCATCATCATCATCATCATCATCAGCTCTTCCTGTGTGTTTTAAAGGTGTAATCATGCTCTGTGTGTCTCCTCTGTTCTGTTCTCTCTTTATAAAATCACATTGTCTCCTCTTTATCCTTGTCTTCATGTCTCATGTTTACCTGTCTTTTTTTGCAGTCATATGATAATGGGCTCACCCACAGTTTCTTTACCTAAACGGTATTTTGAGCCCCATTGTGTGCTGTTGGCTGTTCCCCAATAAAAGCCCTTGGTGCAGACATCCTGCCACCTCTGCCTCCCTCTGTCAGCATGCCCTGTGGTTTTCCCTCCACATCTGCATGATATTCAACGCTAATGATAATGCTTCTACTTTTCACAGCGTTGTGATGCCGTAATTATGACAATGAAAGTGCAATTACGACTGCATTTAGGTGTTTGTCTTGTCCCTGATCACAGGAGAACAGGCCCCTGGTGTGAAATGAGCTGGAAAACACTTGGCGCAGGGTGCGAGGCAGAGATAAGCAGCGTATCTGTTCCTGCAGGTGCTCAGCTTCGGTTATCCAATCAGGGAACACGGCAAGGAATTCACTGAGCTTTTAACTGTTGACATCAATGTTTGTAGAAAACAAGTAGGTTTGGTTTTGAATCTTTGTAAACTTTGTTGGTTGAGACTCCATATGGAGGTATTCTGAAATCTTTTTTAATGACTCAGACAAAAGAAAAAGAAAAACAGCTGGAAAATAGGACATTTTTAAGGGATGATTTTGTGTCTTAAGAATGTGATCTTTATCAGCATGTTTTATTCCACCATTCCTTCCTTTTTCTTTTTTTTTCTATTGCTTTCTTACTTTTGACTCATCTATGTCCTTTCTTACTTTCTTGCATTCCTTCCTAAAGTTATTTATTTGTTTGTTCATCTTCCTTTCTTCCTTCCTTTCTTTTTCTTTTTTCTTTCTTGATCTTGTGTCTTATACTGTTCTTTCTTTTGTCCTCTTTCTTCCTTTCTTTCTTTCTTTCTTTCTTTCTGTTTCTTTCTTTCTTTTTTCTTTCACTGTTTCTTTCATTCTTTTTTCTTTCTCGATCCCGTGTCTTATTCTGTTCTTTCTTTTGTCCTTTCTTTCTTTCTTTCTTTCTTTCTTTCATTGTTTCTTTTTCTTTCTTTCTTTCTTTCTTTCTTTCTTTCTTTCTTTTGTGTTCTGTCTTATCCTGTTCTTTTTCCTTTTTCTTTCTTTCATTCTTTCTTTCATTTTATCTTTCTTTAATTCATTCATTCTTTCTTTCTCTGTTCTTTCTCTTTTCTTTTGTGTGTGTGTGTTATGTTTTGTCTTGTCCATGTGTTGAAATCATAAAGGTTCTCTCTAGAACCCTGTAAACAAAGGCAAAAACGTTTTCAGAAAAATGTTCATGTAGAAACTTCAAGCCGTTAAAAGAAAGCATGAGTATTTTTTTGAGTAGCACAAACTCTTCCTGATGTGAAATCATTAGGATTGAAAATCACCACTAACGGTAGGAAAGATCCGATCCGTCATTCATCTCCCTTTTCTTCTTAAAAATAAAGCTCTGCCAGTTTAGCAGGGGTGTGTAAACTTTTTATACCTACCGTATCTGCTTGCTAAAACCTCACAGAGCTGACTTAGCATTTTGGTGATGTCTGACCAACTGTGAAATTTCCTCTCAACTCCCTAGAAGAAATCCTCTCCTTTAAGGTCTTCGTGTTATCTGGCCTAAGTGCCAAGTGCAATTTAGGTCTGATTTCTAGACGAGGAATTGCCTAAAGTTCAGCGGCGTGAGGCAGTATGGGAGCACGTCGCCTCCGCTCTTGCATCATGTGACCCCCAAAGCTGTCTGAATAATTAACTGCCAGAGGAACAGCCTGAATCCACTGGGCCCTAAAACCTCCAGTGAACATAATAACACAGCTAAAGGGGTGGTTTAATACATTCAAAACACTTCCAATCTACCGAAGTAATCATATTTAATGACTGGATTATAGTTTGTAACTTTTATACAGTCTTAATTTGTATACAATTTAAATAAATAGAAAATCTGTCCAGGGCGGCATGGTGGCATAGTGGTTAGCATGTCTACCTCACAGCAAGAAGGTCCTGGGTTCGAGTCCTTTATCTACCGAGGACGATTATGTGTGGAGTTTGCATGTTCTTTTCATGCTTGCGTAGATTCCCTCCCACAGGCAAAAAGCATGCACATTAGTCTAAATGACTGTTACATATTGCCCCTAGGTGTAAGTGTAAATGGTTATGTGTATGTGTTGGCCCAAGAACGGTTTGGCGAGCTGTTCAGGGTGCAACAGGGTGGCTCCAGCCTCCCCGTGACCCTAATAAAGGATAAAGCATTGCAGAAAATGACATGACATAGGTTTTTGTTTTTGTTCTTTTTTTCTGTCAGTTAATTTTTTCCCCCCTTTTTTTTCCCATGGTGTTTTAATTTTGATTATTTTTTCTTTCATGCTTTTGTCTTGTTCTGCTGATGAAGTCTTAAAAGTTCTGTGCAGATCCCAGTAAACAGAGGCTGCCTTTCACAGAAAGCTTCATGTAATGCATTTAACAAATAAAGCTTTGAGAAACCCAATGAGGTGAAGTGGGGAAAAGGGAAAATTCTCTCTCTCTCTCTCTCTCTCTCTCTCTCTCTCTCTCTCTCTCTCTCTCTCTCTCTCTCTCTCTCTCTCTCTCTTTATCTCTCTCTCTCTTTATCTCTCTCTCTCTTTATCTCTCTCTTTCTCTCTCTCTCTCTATCTCTCTCTCTCAAAGACAAAGTTTCTTTTATTGTTATTATTTTTTCTTTCTTCAGCTGGTCACAGGAAAAGGGCAAGTCTCTCAGACAATTCATCTATACAGACAGAGCCACCTGAGTGTGTCACTCACACTGTTAAATACAGCACAAAGGTTACTGTACCTGCCTCCTCCTGCCTTTGTCAGACATTTTCCATCCATTTTTTTGTGTCTCATTTCTGCTACAGGTTATGGTGCATTAACTTAAGGGACCTCTTCTGACAGACCCCACGCTTACACTGTCCAGTACCTACATGGTGACAAACTGATTGAAAGGTTCTATAGACTGCCAAAATATGACAAATATGTCTCCTCGTTACTCTGTTTAATAATTAAACCACGACTCCATCCAGTGTTCAGTAAGCTTTAAATCACAACCACATAATGAAAATGCTCTAGGCATCAAGCCTCCACTCTAAAACATTAAATATGTTGCTGTGTTTTCATTATTCCTGTGAAGAGTTAGCTGTTAAGCATCATGTTGATGTTGACGCTACAACTGCGTTAGGAGAAAAAGGTTTTTTTTCCATAAAATGTTGAATCACTACAAGCACAGCATTCTGGGTAATCCCAACATGACCATAATGTACATTAAACTAAAAGAATTTCATTACAGAATAATTCCTGGGTGCCGTTATGCTGTGACTCAATTATTACCATCTGAGTTTTGACTTCTGTCAGTTTGTGCGTTTGTATTAAAAAAAAATTATATG
>JBCNYH010000022.1:18339218-18363961 GCA_039654325.1 Tandanus tandanus | reverse complement strand
GATTTCTTGATTGAGAACAGGTGTGGCAGTAATCAGGCCTGGGTGTGGCTAGAGAAATTGAACTCAGGTGTGATAAATCGCAGTTATGTTTTAACAGGGCAGCAATCACTTTTTCACACAGGGCCATGTAGGTTTGGATTTTTTTTCTCCCTTAATAATAAAAACCTTTTTTTTAACTGCATTTTGTGTTTACTTGTGTTGTCTTGTACTAATATTTAAATTTGTTTGATGATCTGAAACATTTAAGTGTGGCAAACATCCAAAAAAAAAAGAAATCAGGAGGGGGCAAACACTTTTTCATAACATTGTATCTACGTGTTTAGAATTAAAACTTACGCAAAGTTTACACTAATACTTAAATATACAATTTGAAAAAAAAAATAAGACAGGGTCACATAAAAAAAATAAAAAATCTAAATATAACATTGGCATTAGAAACACCATTTAGTTCATTGCTAATATTAGCTAAGCTACCTAATGCTGGGTTTACACTGGGGTACAATGTCCACGATGTCCAAGATTTGAGAGAATCGTGATGAGCATGTGGGGTCGTGGGATCAAATCGTGATGATTTTGAGAAAACTTGGCGGAATCGTGATGAAAATTTTGCTGCGATTATTACAATATGTTACCATTCTTGTTGAACTTGAAAACACAATTCCTTCAAGTTTCATCTCCTTCATCGTGCCTTCTTTTTATACCCCAAGTGTGCTCATAAATCATGGAGTAAATTCATTTTAGGATTTGTTCACTCTTTTAGAGTAATAAGCTTGTTTTCCTTTGCTAAAGATGGTCAGAATGTTGAGTTATTGGTGTTTCGAACATATTTATATTCAGTCCTGTTTGCAACTTCATTTCTTCAGATGTGTGAATCACTCTGTTTCTGACTCGAACCCATCACATCATAATAATTACTGCTGTGAACTATTTTCAACAGCCTCATTTGTGATCTTTGAAAATCCCCTGCCGTTTATCACTGATTATCCCTAAACTTGTGAAATGAGCCAGATGTACTGCACTACTCACCTCCTGAGCTTAATTTTAGCCAGCTCTTTTTTTGTGGAAGATGTTCTCCTAAATAAGTGAAATTCTTATGATTCTTATCAATCAAATTCTTATGATTGCCCCCATCATATATGTGACTTTTAGCTTTCAAATGGCTCACCAACATTTTATTTATTTAACATGTCTCACATTTTAAACAAATGAACAGCTCAGATGTTTAAAATTGATTTCCAGTTAAACATTTATAATAATAAATAAATTAATCAGTGTGTAATGGCATTGCACACACACACACACACACACACACACACACACACACACACACACACACACACAAACTCAGAAATGCAGATTTGTTTGAGTGTTCACCTTAAAGAGTCAGTTCAAAAAGTCAAGCAGGACAAGTGTATTTGCAGGACAAGTGTATTTGAAAAATATTATTTAAAAAATTATAAGCAGATTATTTGTTTGTATAGTACAACTATTTTCTCCATTAACCAGCAAAAAATACAAAATGCACCAAATGTGTATCTTTAAAGAAAATTACATGTCTTTCTTTAGCAATATAAGCTAAGTTAACCCGCTATTTTATCCACAAAAAGCACTCTGCTAATAATGCTAGCTAGGGTATCTCCAGCATGTCATAGGTCAGTCAGTATGTCGTAGCCAGCGATTGTTAGCCTTACACAAGCACACATTAGCTGGCTAATATTATATTAGGCTAAAACAGTAAACATCAAGCCAATTATCATTAGTCTACATAATATGGAATTTAAACAGTTAGCCAGGTTCACTAGTAAGCTTACTGACATAAGCTTTTTTTAGCAAGATAATATTAAGCTTAATCCAGGTTAATCTATTTGTAAGTAAAACAGTCAGTCAGCCTTGGTAGCTAAATATTATTTTGTGCCCAGCTACAGTAGGTAGCATGAGGCTAGGGGATTTAGTAGCAAAAATTTCTAGCAGGCTATGTATTATTTTATGCAAATAAAACTAATAATCTGTTTGGTTAGGGTGCAAAAAGAAAATTAATTTTATCCAATTTTGCCAGTCCTAATGACAGAAATAGCCAAATGCTGCAGTTAATTCATTCTTTGACAGACACACTCTTGACTTGATCAGCAAACAGGTCTGGTAGTTTTTAGAGGATCATCACCATACGACTAATCAAAGGAGCATTCAGTTCAGAACGGTATATAACTGGGAAACTGGAAGACCTGATAAAGTAAAAAACAATGCTTGGGTCAGCATCCTGAGGCTCTGGACACTGCAGTATGTGTCTCTTCTATTTAACTCTTTATTGAACTAATTCGATCTGGTCTGATTTGATCTGACACCAAGCTGGTCTCCGTTGAGATATCTCGAAAAGCTCTTGGGTTCAATTCAGATTGTTAATTGGATTAAAAGAAGCTTTATAAACATCCACTTATCTGAGCATTATGACATACTGTAGGCCTAAATTAGCTAATCTGAAGCTAATGATAATTTCCTTACACCACAACACTGTTTGTATCTCATTCATGTCCTCTCTCAACATTAAGTCTATCCACAAGGCAGATCAAAGGTTTATATTAATGTCTCATCTTATTTGCTGAACTGCTCAACTCCACTATTAGGGTGGCGGGGAGGCTGGAGCCCATCCCAGCCTTCACCGGGAACATGCCGAACTGCTCACCAGACCACTGCAGGGTAACATACACCCAACCACTGGAACAGCCAATATACCTAATGTGCATGTCTTTGGGCTGTGGGAGGAAACCAAAGTACCCAGAGGAAACCCACACCAGCACGGGGAGAGCATGCAAACTCCACACAGAAACATCCTCACCAATCCCAGGACTCGAACCCAGGACCTTCTTTCTTTCGTACTAGCCACAATGCCACTGTGCCGCTTGTCCATCCATCCATTTTTCTGGTTGTATAATTACACTTAACAGTACATAACATCTCATCTGACATCTCCTCTCTGTTCTTCACTGCAATTATTTCAGTAACTGTTGTTTAACATTTATTAACTCCAACTTCATCATGATGCGCTAAGTTTCAGTCACCATTATTTAAGGCACAATAAGATACAGTGGCGTAAAAGCCACAGCACCAACTTGTGTTATGGAGGTTTAATTGCAGAGTGACACAGACACACCAGTGCACAAGTATAAATGTTCACAACAGCATGGGCCACTTGCATATGCTGTGTATAACTGTAAATCAGCCTTTATACGTCGTGCATCTACACCAGGGTGAACAGGTCGATAATCATATAATCCATGACTTGTGTGAGAACTATACTTTTCATATTGAAAATCAATATATGATGCATGCAGTTCTGTATATGAATCATTTTATCCGACCTGTAATTTCTCAGCCTGTCTATTCTTTGGATTCTGCATTGGACGGTAAATATCTCCCAGGCGGTATCGATTCACACAACAACACAACATCAGCTTTTTTTGCTTTTTTTTTTTCCTACTGAATTCTCAGTGCTGCCTTGGAGTCGGGCTGACCTCAAAGTCCTTACTAAAAGTCTGTTTTCCTGAGCAAATGGAAAACCTGTCAACATGTTGATCTATTGTCAGTCCTATTTCTTCTTCTTTTATCTTTTAGATGCTCTTGCTTTTGTCTTTTTTTCTTGATAGTCACTTTGCACTGTGCTACATGAATACAAGCCTCTTTTCCCTCTTAGTCTTTTGCATTCGAGTCTCATTACACCACAAGTTAATTCAAGCTTCAATTATAGACATTGATGAGTTTTGCTAATGAAGTACTCACCAGATGCGGAGGTGTTTTTTATACACACATGCACACGCTAGCCTTTCTCTCTGATCTGAGGTCAATGGTTTTAAATCACTGGCTTTGTTTTCACTGAAATTTGCTCCACAATTCTGCTAATTAGACTGCAGATGCCAGATGCTTCTCTAATAGTTCTCTGGGTGCTGTTTTCTTTTGGCATTCATTTTATTTTAGTCATATTAATTGGATTGATGGAAGAAATCTTCATTTTTACCTTAACACCAACCCCCACCCCCCACCCCGACCATCCTCTCTCTTTCTGTATCCAGAATTTCAGCTTACTGCTACAATCACTGTATAATGAAGACACCATTATGGACTCTCCTACTGATGGGGCTGTTCGTCCCCAGTCATGGTGACTGTCAGAGAGAATGTTTGTCCTGCAGCCAAATCCTTCCCAAAGACCATGGCTTTGACAACCTGGTGAGACAAATTAAGGAAAATATCATACAGTTAATGATTATAAAAGGTCGAGTGTGTAATGTTTATGTGTTTCCAGATCTGTGGTAATCATATCACTTGAAAAGTATCTTGTTAAAACAGCAGTTTTCGAAAACTGCTTTGTAAAATAATTTGTTAGTTTCTATCTTTCAAGCTCTTGTTTGCATTTTTAATAAGAAATAAGTGCCGCCCCTAACAAAACTTCTCAGTCTTCAACCTTTCAGGAACTACAACTGGCTCATTTTATACATCTTTAGCATTTTACACTACACCCTTACAAGAATATGATTTCGATTTATAGACAGTCAGGTCAAGACAGTCAGGTTTGTACACAGTTAAATGCATTCTGTATTTAGTGCAACAAAGCTAGGCGTTTATTGTCCAAATGCTAGGAAAAAATAATTTCTAGGAAAATTCAGTGTCTCTAGGCATCATTGGGGTGTAGGCGGGTCAGGACTCTGGGCTGCTGCATGATGATTGGAGGAACTGTCAAAGTTGCTGGAACCTCTTTTTGATTTTTTTTTCTTTTTTGGCATCAGAGATTTTCAAGTTTAGTTCAACAGCGATTTTTAGGAAGTAACTGCTGCTTGTAGTCTGTTTTTGCCAATGATATAGATTACTATTTTTATTTGTGCGTACTGTAAATAAAAACATAAATATAGCGTTCTTGAACTTGCACCTTGTTTAGTTTAGTAAAGTTAATTTGTAAATATAACGTCCACAAGATAGCTGAGCATTATAACAGACAACGTGAGAGACTCAGAATTAAACAACAGAGCAGATCAATAAACAAAATGTCAACAAAATGGTTCAAAAGTCAGGAAAAACAAACAGATTTTAAACTCTCCTCATATGACATGGTGAGCTGGTTGACACAACATGCTGTGACAAAGACTGTCAGCCTATTAATGAAACCATCTCTTTTGTTTGTAAAAAAAAAAACAAAACTGGGTTTTGGGCATCTGGCTAACTTTCACAGGGCATACATAAGAATTTACAGATAAATGACATGATACTGAAAAAAAGAATCGTTTATTTTTCCTGACTTTTTATTCCTAATTTTATGATGTAGGCTTAAAATGTACTTACCCAGTTTGACAGAACATCAGCCACCATTGATTGCTTGTGGTAACAATGATGATATCAGTAAGGGTGCACAAACTTTTGCACTAAGCTCAATCATCGATTAATAGTGCATGGATTAGATGTTAAATGTTATGAAGATACTTAATTAAACTACGATACCCACATATCACATTCCTTAATTCAGATGCTTTGTTCTTCCGGATCTCTGCATCTCAGTGTTCCTTGATGATGATCGGAAGCGTTTGAGGGGTTGGAATCACTAATTCGTCTTTTGACTCAAAAGCAGCTGTGGTGATTTAATTAACTCCACTTATAATTAAATGGAAAACACAAAAACATCATCTGGCGCAGCTGGTGGCAGAAACTGATGGAGTTGGTCTGTCCTGTTTGGTGTTGAGGGAACCTCCTTTGGCGATCCTTTATAACTTTTCAGCATGAATGAACAGAATCAGGGCATTTCCCTTCCTTTTTTCTGCTTTTCTCTTCAAGACTCCTTTTAATTTATGTCGACTAATTAATTCCTCTGGGTGAAATGAGAATGGGGTTTTCCCTTCTCCACTTTCTTAATGCACCATTTGATACATTGTGACTTCAAACTCCTTCACAAGGCCTTCTTGATTAGTCTTCTAGAAGCAGAGATCTTTTGTTCTTAAGTCTGTGCTTAAGTAATGAAATCGTGCCTCATGTTTTGCTTGTCCTTGTACAATCTCAGGTCTGTATGGTGGAATGTCGCAGCAGGGTTTCTCTGGGCCTCACATGGGAAAGTTGTCAAACTGCCTTGGAGGAAGAACCCCTGGTGTCCCTTACCTTAGGAGACTCGATGCTGAAAAGAGCCGAGGAGGAAGTACAAAGAGTCTTGCCGGCTGGTCAATCTGATGGAGGTTTGACATATTCTGGAAATTTGCAAAGAATTGACCACATGGCACAGGCTTTGGGTTTGGATGAACTCAACCAGTTTAACTCAGCGGTTCAGCCTCAATATGTGCAGGAAGATCCTGATGCTGCAGATTGGGAGCTAAAAAGCGAACAAGAGGGTGAGCCAGTGAACCTCACCAAACGTTTCGGAGGGTTCCTGAAAAGCAAGTATGGCTACAGGAAGTTCATGGATCCAGGCCGGTCTATGCAGAAGAGATACGGTGGCTTCATAGGTGTCCGCAAGTCAGCTCGCAAGTGGAACAACCAGAAACGCTTCAGCGAGTTTCTAAAGCAGTACTTGGGCATGACCACTCGAGCAAGTGCGTTTAACAGTGTGTCCACTGACATCACCCAGCAGAACGAGGTGTAAGAATCATCAATAGCGCGACACTTCTGTGGCAAAGCCTTCATCTGCTAACTCACTTCATAATTCACCTCAATTTAAAAAATGTAAATCTACAACATGGTAGCACATGTCCGAGTCATCTACCAAGAACTTTTCGTTTGTTTTTTTTAAATATTTTTTTATTATTTGAATTTCTTTATTTTCTTTTGTCAATGACACTGTGCTTCAGTGCAAACAAAAATGCAAATGCGGCAACAGCAGCAAAAATAACATGCATTAATCTGTCCACATTAGTGTTAGAGGGGTTAACTAAGACTTTAGTCCAATGAAAGGAAGCAAAGATCTGCAAACATCTGGGATTCCTTAACTTTATCTCTTGATCTGAAAATCTTTAAGATCACTTATAATTTGACCTTTGTGAGCGTGACTTGTTTTTTTAGCCCTGATGAAAAATGTTAATCACCATATAAAGTCTACAAAGTGAACTATATAAACACCAAATAAATATTGTAGCAATCCGTGTGAAAATCCTATCTGATTCAAATCTACTCCATAAATATGGTGTTGATGCTCGTACAGGGTGAAGTATTTACACTTGCATGGAAAGTGTGCGTCTCCTCTAGGAGGCGCTGTCACATGAAACACCACACTTACTGCTTACTGCCTTACTCACTGAGGAGAGTGTATAATAAACATAAAACTCTTTGAATGAAATTCACTAGGGGAAAAGATATAAAGTGAGTGTATTCTCACTTAAAGTGTTTCTGAAGAGTTTAAACTCGCCTGTACTCAGCAGTATGAAATCACTGCAATGTAACTGGTGTTTAAATCCACAGGATTAGATGCAGGATTTAATCGGCCATTATAATGAACAACAGTCACTATAGATTATATCTATTTATTTTAACACACTATCTTCTATCATGGTAGGATTTTGATTGAAGATAGAGCAACCGGAAACATGTAGAGGGAAATGTGATGGTAGCAAGTGGACCAATAAGTTTTACACACCTTACCACAGTGTGCATTTACATTTCTGGATGGGTGCATGTCAAGCTATGCTGTAGAGACAGAAATATAAATATGCTTTTAGGCTACGTACTAGCTTATTTGTACATACACCCGATAGAGTTATAAGGTTTTTTATTAAAAATTTTGCTGAACAAACAGTAAAAGTGAACAGTTAAAAGGCAGGAGCTAAAATTCTGAATGGGGGAATTGAGGAAATGTCAGATCATACACATACCGTAAGACTGGTCCAAGGAATCAAGCCAATTATCATATATAATTTTTCAGTAAACTGAGAAAAGTTCAATTCAATTATCACCTGAAATGGCAGCTCAGTGTAAAGCACATCAATGGGAAATAATTTACTTATAGCTTTTTTGTTTGCTAGTATGAATATTCAGTGGGCTCCAGAAATCCCACAATGCACCGCACTTGATAAGTGTGCAAAGACAGCCAAGGAGATACACGACACACATGAAGCACTTTGTAGTTCTAAATAAAGTTCTAAAGTTAGGATTGTGCGGTGACGACTGTTTTTAAATTTCAAATATGCAGATAAGTTATTTTAAACTGTAATATTCATAAATACTACTATAACTATAACTAGTAGAATTTGGAGAGTGCAAGCCTTATGCCAATCCAAAAAATAATAATAACAGAAAGTACACAGCACCCCCTGCTGGGCCTGCAATAATACCATACTTCCAAACTATCTCACCATGTTAATTAATCTTTGAAAGATTCCTGGACCCAGAATTTGATCCAGATCAATACCAAAATCTAATGGAGTGTTACTTGGGCCATACTTCACACCTCCAAAGAAATTAATCAGAATCCATTCATATAATTTGCGTAAAGCTGCTAACAAACAAACAAACAAACAAACGAACCAATGCCAAAAAACCCCATAACCACCTTGGAGGATAATAACATAAATAAATCGGTAATTAACTTTCGTAAAGAGTAGGCTGCATTGCTGTCAGCGTGTTTCTGCCCTGTGAAGGCCTGGCGAGCTGTCCAGGGTGTACTCTGCCCTCGCCCAAAGTCGGCTGAGATAGGCTCCAGCCACCCTACTTAGAATTAAGCGGTTAAGAAAATGAATGAATGATGAATCGGTAATTAGCACATCCTTATGAACATACCAGTTACAGGATTTATGAAGGACATATGTCATGTTTATTATGCTTTCATACTGTATGTATTTATACACATTGTTATAATTACTATCCTTGTTACACAGTATGAATTGTTGATTCAGCTATGAATTGTTGATTGTTGGTTTAGCAGGAAATCATATCAAGCCACATAATAACTTCTCAAATGGCTTTTGTTTATGTTACGCTAATACAGCTTAAGTTATTATACAGTATTTAGGTTCTAAAATCACACAGCTGTCAATATATATATATATATCAATCCAGTTAGAAATAATCTCTGATTATAATATTTCATGTGTCACTAATAAACTAGGGCTGGATGGTCATGAGTTTATTATGTCACATGGTGACATGGTGAAATAATGTGTTATAAACATTGCTTATAACACTTTGTATACCATTTTAAACAAAATGCATTACACAAATTGCTTTAAATGTATCCCTTTCCATATAAATACAGTAATACAATGATAATGTGTGTTTAAGGCTTTATGATGTGTCCAGTAAAGTCTAATATGTTATGAATGTATAGTAGGTACATACTTATAGCCTTCATAGAAAGTGTTGTGTTTTTATAAAATGTTGCTGAATAATGAAATAACAGAAGTTCTTGGTGGATTGCAGGACAGTAGTTTGTTATCACATCTCAAAAGTGGCAAAAATTCAAGAAATTCCCATAAGCCTGTGAGAGTTAAACCACATTGACACCTAGAGGTCATAAACACAGCAGTCCATCCTTGCTGCAAATCATGAAGACCACTGTAACCGGTTTCTGTGCTGAAAATTCTCTGCATCTGCTTTTTAATTTCTTTCCATCTAAAAACAACACCAAATACTTGTAATTTAAATAAGAGTATTTGTATTTCTGTGATTATTTATGATATATAATCATATAATCAATTTTTATTTTACTGTTAATTCATTAATATATACAGTAAATTATTCACCATAATAATTGTACATAAAACTGTCCATCTCAATAAATAGATAATTTAAAAAATCCTTTTTTCTTTTTGTGGCTTGTCATGAAGCAAATGATTGTGTCTGATATTGTTTGCGTGAATCTAAAGTGTTTGCTCATCATACTATATAAATTATTAAATAATTAAGTTTTTAATCACTATCTTTTTGTGTGGTCAGAATTTTATTTACAGTCATAAATCAAAGCCCAAACATACAGTATATTACAGCACAAACACTCATGTTTAAGCTTTAAATTATAGAGCACATGGAGCTTCTATACTGAAAATTATTTCTATAAGATTTCTAGTAGCAATTTTTGGGTTTGAGCAAAACTTCATCATAAAGCAGCAAATTCTCTTTTATTCTGTTTTTCATGTTGTCAGTTTTTGTCTTTCCAAACCAAACTGGTGGAAATTTATAACTAAGATATTAAAAAGAAAGAAACAATACAAACACCACCACATTTCTCAATTATTAGGTCATAATATACATTATTATAAAAGGTATAGATGTACTCTTCTGTCTGTGAGGAAAAAATACTCGACACAGTGGCTTACGTAGCAAGTGTATTAAAACATGAAAATGACAATTTCAAAATGTAAAACTCAATTCCTTTCATGCAAAATACTGTACAGGTTCTTACTGTTGAGCTTTTATGAAGATATTTCAGACTTTGGTGATTAAAAAACATTTTATGATGGTGATCCTGCTTAAACATGGTTCCTTTTTCATATCTGAAGGCTAATACTGTAGAAAGCCGACAATTTCCGAGTGGATATTTAAATATGCCAACATAAACATAACAGTAGTTTAAAATATAACAATCAATCAAATGCTTGGACCCCAAAATATGAAAAGTTTCCATTAAATTTGTTTTGTCGTTCATGGGTTATGATTTGTTTGTCATTTCTGTTATAAGTACAGCACAAAATTGAGATCCTCATTTAAAAAAAAATTTCTTCTGTTTGATTTTGGGTTCTCAGAATGTCTTTAGCAACATTTTACAAATCCATGCTCAAACAAATTTATAATCTGGATTTAATTTTGGATCTTTACACAAGTCCAAGTAGTGCAGATAATAAGTGATAATAAGGGAGTGATCAGAAGTAGAATTAAAAACAGCAAAACAGGAAAAGGATTTGATTTGAACCAGAAAAAAAAGTGTACAATAAGAATTAAATCATCAGTGATTCTCAACACAAAGTCTGAAGACATTTTCTGCCATAAACGTAATTAAATCTTTTTGAGAAAAAAAAAATGCACTTTATAGAATTGCAAAATAAAAATGTTGTTCATGTGTAAGATGTGACACTGATGTAGAAACAGACCAATTATAACTGTAGGCACAGTTATTACAAATTTCAATACAGAAAGAAGCACTTTTCTTTTTCTTTTTAGTTGTTATAAAACACGTAACAGCATGTTAGCTGGTATACATGGCATACATAAACATAAAGGCATGTATGCTTTTAAAGCATGTCCATATATTACAAATCACTTTCACCATCGAGCTGCCGTTCACTTCCTCCCCTGATAAAACAAACAAACAAACAAACAAAAAACATAGTGTCTTAACATAAAAAGGAAACAAAAAGAAAAAATATAAAACAGAAAGACGGGTCAGGTTTTCTGGAATGACTGCGAATCTCTCACGGTAAACAATCACCACCATACGGAGTGTCATAAATCGATCCTTGATTTATCCAGAGCCTTCACAAAAATATGGCTGTTGTGCACTGAAGAAAGGAATCAGCACTGAGTAGAGTCCGAGACGACCTCGACGACCTCAGGAAGACTGACGGAGAGACACGAGGTGTGGCGAAGATCAATCCCGAGTTAAATCAGCACCAATGAGAGAACGCTGCACCTTACACTAGAATGTCTGATACAGAATTTATAATAAAAAAAAAAAAAGAAAGAAAGTTTGTTCATCTGGTTTCCCTCCACCACAGTTGAGCTGATCCACCTGTTATTTTGCCTCTCAGTCTCTACTTCGTACATCATTCAGCTCAACACCAGCTTCAGTCCAAAAATCTCTGGCAGGCTTTTTTCCAGCGACATGCCGTACACCACTGATCCCGGTGCTCAATTCCATACACCTTCCGGCACTTTTTAGCCTCGCCTCGAACCCTCCTATCACAAGAACAAACAAAAAAACCTTATCAACTTGATGAAAACACTACAGACAGTGTAAAAACACTGACACACAAATCAAATGATAACGTAGGTAATATTTCATTAAACCATTTATATTATCAAAGTTACAGCGTTTGTGTCGGCTGAGATGGGCGCCACATACACATATAAATTCATATATATAGAATTGTAATATGTTTATATGTCATTTTATTATTTAATTCGCATTACATTAATGTACATTCTCCAAATATTTATCATTTTATTGTATCTGATATTTAATTTTAAAAAAGAATTATATTAGTAGTACAATTTTTTTTCTTCACTCACTCATTTGCCAAACCACTTAATTCTACTAGGGTCCCTGGGCAGGTGCCAGTCTATCACAGGGCCAATACACACACACACAACCATTCACACTCGCACTCACTCTCACACCTAAAGGCAGTTTGGAGCAGTCCATTAGCCTAAAGTGCATGTCTTGGACTCTAGGAGGAGACCAGAATACATGGAGGACTCCACACTAGACGCCGTTGAAAAGCCCGGGATCTGAGTGCTAACCACTACATCACTGTGCCACCCCATTATACAATACATCAATGCATTATTATTATTATTCAAAATTTATATGAACATCTTTAAAGACTTTTTTCTTCCATTTAAGAAAAATAATTTTCAGTGAAGTTTGTGATGATTAAATATAAAAACTGTTATTAAATACTATAACACCTTTCTACAAGACTTTTAAACATTTCCAAGCATTCTACAGTTCTTGCTTTCTCATTCATTCATTCGTTCACTCATTTTCTAACCTGCTTGTTTATTAAAAAGTCTGTTAAGTTTATAAGAAAATAATATGTGCTATGATAATGATAATAACAATGATGGGTTAAATTCTTTTTTACATGACACTAAAATAAAATTATGCAAAATCGCTTATAAATGAATCAGTGTATCAATTCGGTATCTAAAAATTCAGTGTTGTCTAGACTGCTGATGTTTAAAAAGGTGAAGATGAAATGAACTTACCGTGTGGCGCAGTGGCTTCTGGGAGGCGACACGCTGGCGAGGTGTGGAGGCCTGGAGGGGGTGCTGTGGTTCTGGAGCCACTGCTCTCCCACACTGACTGAACGTCGACGAAATGGAACAGCCTGGAGAAAAACAAACACAAAATCAGCACATGACATTGTACTACACACATTACATGCGCCACGTGACAAAAATAATCAATCCCATTATGACATCTTGACTATTCTCATGATTCTAGGTTTGGTGATTTGAGAAAATCATTTAACATTTCATTAAACAATTATTAGATATAGATATGTTCGTGTTGTGTCAAAATTTGCTATGATGGCAAATATATGGGCAGTTTTACAGTAATAAGGCCATATGGGCCTCAAAGGGGGTCAAAAATTAAAAGACAATATTCCTTTCAAGAGCTGAAAAAATAAAGCCAACAACTTTATCATTTTTCGGAATATTTAGACATGAAGAAAATTTTGTGGTTTCAGTACATGTGTCTTGTGCTGGAAAGGACATGGGTTTGACGGAAACTAGGACTTGTTTCACGTCATCATATGTAGTTGCAAAAGTTATATAAATTATAACAGGAGTTATATAAATTAATAAAATAAAATGTAATTAGTTTTTTTTTAATATATCCACAAACTTTATGGTAGTTTATTCATTTTTCTTTAAGTTGCCCTAAAAATTAATGATGGAGTGGACTTTTAATTTGACGGAAATATCATGAACTCTTCAAAGCACTGGAGTCAGTATTAGGGCTTCAAAAAAAACGTAGACTATATAAACATTGTAGTATTACATACACAGGAGAGAAAGGATGTTTTATTTCATTTACAAGCCCAAAATAATCTTTACTTGAATAAAAACAAACAAACAAACAAACAAAAAAACAAAAAAAAAATCAATCCAACACCTGCAATTCCGCCATTAGTCCGCTAGATGTCATGTTTGTGTTACAATGCTAGCAGCAGAACAAATGCGAAACCAAACATACCACAGACATTTTGCGGCCTTCAGGAAAACACACCATCTGTTCAACCTTTCTGTCTACTAAAAATTTTACACTATGTCCTGCTTTATTGTGTAAACCTGCTGCGTGCACAGAGGCACATGTTCGCAAAACAGTCAGCAAGAGTTCTACTGAGTCAGACTGAGTCATAACGCAGAGCAGAAGCGTGTCAGTACTGAACTGTGCCTGTACTTCCAACACCCTGCAAGAAATTCTCGAAACGCTTCCAGTAAAAGGTTAAGCTGGTGGTTTACAAGCTGACCTGTTTGCTCTGGTGTGGCATGATAAGAGGCGTCCAGCGAGGCGGGGCAGGCACACAGACAGCTTTACACGGAGTCAGACCAACAGGAGGTGGAGCCTGGAGCAACAAACACACAAGAGAGGCTCGATGAGTTATGATTCTTACAACAACAACAACAAAATTACGATTCAGATTCAGTACGTGCATGGATTCACGTCAAACTTAAACAGTGTTTTAACTTTTAATCCTCCCACGGTGCTGGCAAATTTGGTTGCAGTGTAATCATCCATATGGTGATGTTATTGCTCTGTAAGTCTCCACTGTCAGACAACAGGAAGTGACTTGTTTCACAGAAAATAAATGTACAGCAAACAAACATATATTAATATCTTCATTATTATTATGATGATGATGATAATAATAATAATAATAATAATTATTATTATTATGGGCATGGTTTGCTGTAGTGTGAGGTGCTGTAGGTGAGTAGAGGTGTTTTATTCCGTATGAAATGTAATTCCATAACTGTATAATGCAGTGGTTTATCTTTTTTTTTTTTTCCTTTCAGGTTATTCATAGACGCTTCACACTCTCTACCTGAGAGCACCCTATCATATGACAGCTGTTAATCCAGGGTTAAAGCTCAGACATGTTTCAGCTGAAGCACTGTTTACGTAAATCTGTTGTCTTTCTGGAATGAAACCAGAAAAACCAAACCAAAGCTTGTGAAACTCCGAGTTAACCATAGTCAGTTTGATAAAATTACAATAGAGTACTACTGTTAATCCTTTACGGTCGCTTAAGGGCTATAGTGTAAAAAAGACTAAATTTTGAGCATGATTGGAACGGATTTTATGAAAAGCATAACCACAACATTTTATAAGGATCTTTTAATCATTAAGACGATACGACAGACCCTTCTTACACTCTTCAAAGGCTACGATATGATAATATGATCATAGTAACAGAACAGTAAACATAATTCCCGCGATTATCTACAATCATGGTAGTATCATCATTCACAGTTCCCCTAATAAGACCCCAGTAATAAATTAAAAGACATGTGAGCCACACCCCATGCTCATCCCTGATCTACCACAAAGCCCTCAGGACAAGTTGCTCATGTCATGTGACCTACCTGGTACGAGTGTTCGGAGTGGACCTGCCAGAAGCTGCTGGGGGCTGACTGGCTAAGTGGGCTGGGCTGGAGGGGCTCCGGCGTTGGAGGAGAGGATCTCTGATGGGTCGGACTGGAAGGCGAGGCGCAGCCTGCAGGAGCTGATGACTGCTCCATATCGTGGTAGATCTCTGTGTAGTAGAAATCTTCTTCTCTTTGGCAGCGCTCCTGTTCGCTCTGTCTGCTAGTGAAGATGAGTACAGTGCACCGTCAGAGGAAGCTCCAAATTTTAAGCACGAATCAGAATGAGAGGAACGTTCTGGAACCTTCAAAGAAACTTCAAGGCTTTGGAACAACCCTGTTAAATAAAACTTTTTTAATCAAACTTCTGTCACCAAGTCTATAAAAACATGTGGCATCTGATAGGTATTAAAAGTGTTTCTGGATTAATTCACATGTCAGTTAAGATATGATTCTGCTGAAGTTCTGGAACCTTCTGAGGCAGTAAAGAGCTCCAGAAATACTCTGACAACTTTTATGTGTCTCCATTGGTTCCAGAACTATTCCAGCAGATACAATATGTTTCTACTGAGGGTCTGTGCTTTTTGATGAACCAGAATTGTTTAGTCGGTTAAGATCTTTTTTCTGAGGCTCTGTGGCTGCTTGAGGAACATAATGGTCCTTAAAATCATCCATTCATTTGCCGAACCTCTTGATCCTACTAGGGTCACGGGGAGGCTGGAGCCTGAACAGCTGGCCCTGTGATGGTCTGACCAGCTGTTCAGGGTGTACCCCGTCTTCACGGCTAAGGGTCGACTCACACCTAGGGTCAATTTGGAACAGACAATTAACCGAGTGTGAATGTTTTTGGACTGTGGAAAGAAACCAGACTACCCAGAGGAAACCCATGCAAGTATGGGGAGAACATGCAAACTCCACACAGAAACGCCCTCGATGAGCCCGGGACTTTAACCCAGGGCCTTCTTCTGCTATGACGCAGACGTGCTAACCATTAGGCAACCATGCCATAAACAGTAAATACATATTCTACTGAAGTTCTCAAACATTTTAAGGTACTAATGAGAACAGAAATTCCATAGTTCCAGGATGTGACCATTATGGAAAAGTACAATAAGAAAAGGGACTTCATGCAGAACCTTTTTAAGATAAGGAGAATCTTTGACAGGTCAAGGAACCACTGCGAAATTGTTTCTTGTAGTGTTGTACACTCTGTAATGCACACCACTGACCAATCAGCCAGCTCATGTCCCTAGTGCCTACGATGGAGCAAGAACTAAAAGTTTCTGAAACTATGAACCAGGATGACAACAGGTTTTCCTGGATCCTTATGAGTTCCCAAAAGGTTTCTGAAAAGGTTCCTGTTGTGGAAATAATGGCGTCATTGCATTTCACAAGTAATGACTTACCCCAGGTGAAGAGTGCGAATGTGGCGCTTCATGCCTACAATCGTGGTGAGGATTTTGCCACAGTTTGGCCACAGGCACCTGTACGCCACTTTTACTGAGTTCTAAAAGGTATAAATAAGGTAGGAATACAGTTTAGCCTGTATGTAACAATGCTTTTTTAAAAATTTCTGCTGTAGTATAATAAACCTTGCAAGACCAGGAGGAAGGATTTACCTTGCGTTTCCTTGGTGCTGGTTCATCAAACAACATTTGATCCATCTCCATGTCCAGGCCATCGTCGACAGGAGGGGTGCGGTCTGCCTCTGCGTCGGGTGGAGATGGTGCCGGACTGCTGTTTCCATGGTCACAGCTCCAGTAACCACCATCCGACATTTCGCTACCAGTGCTTTCTGTTCCATTTGATGCTGCGAACAAAGTAAAGTGTGACTTGAAAGAAAGAAGATTTGACATGGTGAAGGAAGTCACACCAAGAATCTGGAAGTCCACTCACCTGGAGTTGGTTCTCCATGAACGGGGCTTTGGATCATTGGACTGCAGGACAGACTGGTCAGCACCATAGCAGCCATGATTTCATCCATGTCCGCACTTTGTACACTCCTGAACAGAACATCAGAACAAATCAGAACCAAGCTGAGAAGATTCCAGTCAACAGATATCCTGGATGATGACAGAACCGAACCTTTTTGGCACGTCGATCGAGGATGACACGGAGTGCGCGGCGCTGCCTGATGCGCTCAGCCACACGTCCTCCAGTTTCCTGTGCACGTGCTGTTTGAGCTGCTGGACGAATATGGACACCTCGTTGTCCACATGATTGTGCTGCTCCACAACACCAGCATGCTCTTTTCCACCACAATGCACATACACCTGAGACACACACAAAACACATCAGATCTCATCAAAATAAAATAAAAGCAACGAAACACCATACTTCCAGACATGTCAACTTCTCGCTCCTGCTTACCCGCTGTCCTGGGTACAGTTTGACCCTGTGGACACTGTGGACTCCTGCTCCCGTCCCGGAATTCACCGGAGCCCCGTCGGAGTCTCCATGTCCTCCTACATCCATGAGACCCTCGACTGAATAGTTGCACACCAAGGCTCCCAGAGGAGAGCGCTTCCCTAACCTGCTCCTCGGTAACACCGTCGCTGTTAGCACCTTCTCCATCGTCAATTCTGCAAGAGATCAGCTGCACCAAGAGAAAAGCTGAAAAAGGAAACAGAGAGAAAAACATTTCCTGTTGGTCTCATAGATACAAATGACTCGATCTGTGTAAAAATTCAATGTTTGGCTAAATTAGAGACTGAGTTAGTATTCATTCGTTCATTCTTTCATTAAATGATGACTGCGGCAGTTACAATACTGCAGCTGTGTGTACGCATGTGTGTGTGTGTGTGTGTGTGTGTGTGTGTGTGTTTGTGTAAGGAGTCTCCGGTGTCAGTGCAAGGTTTTTTTTAACATTATTAAGTGAAAATTATGGAATGGCTGTTTATAGTTCATGATGATATGAACTCACTGCTTTCAAGAACATTCCATAACATTAAATGCTACTATAAATGGAAAAAAACCCATAACTTCAGTTTTTAAATTAAACTCACCCCTTAATCTTTTATCTAAATAATACTTTGCACCAACTGTCTAACTGCTCTGGTCTAAGAGAAAGAAAATGCACCAGGACATGCTCTTATAGGAAAATAATCAACTACAACTTCAACAAGTCTTCCTGATCATTTTTTCTTAGTAAACCCATTACATCACTTATTATTTTAATTTAACAGCACGATACAGTGCGTTTTATTCTACGTTAACAATTTAACCCACTTTTGCTGCTTTTGTTTTCTTCTAATGAAGACTTCTGATCAACATCACTGAAGGCTGAGTCTTTGCTGCCTTTAAATGCTGTATGGGACTTGATTGACATGATCATAGCTACAAGCTCACAAAAAAGGCATTATTATAGGCTAATAAAAAAAATAAAAGTGCTTAAACAATGCTGCTTGGGTATTTTTTAGCTACTTAAGTGTAATCAGACGTGTTTGCAGAGAACTATGGCAGGTGACCAGAACTGATTAGGGTAAGAATGGTGTTAAAAATATGACAATATACAACAGAGAACAAGGTTATAATTAAAGTCTAAGCGTATACTCAAACCCACACTGATTACAGTCTGACACAGCAAACAGGCGTGTGGCCACTCACCGGCTGAGTTATTTAAACAGCACGACACGAAATGATGCAAAATACTGAAAGACCGGGTGTCATGCTGTGACTAACCAATCCATCAAGCGAGCATACGACCTCATGATCGCCAGAGCCGACTCAGCGACAGTTAGACCGAGGGACGGTGTTCAAAGTTCGCAGCCTTTTCTTTCCTACTCTGTTTTAACTGAACTTTGTCTTGATCATTAGAATTAGTACAGGAGAAGATCAGAATGGGCCGCAACAGAATGACACCCGTACACTTTCCCTCCTGTGGTTCTGGTTACGGTTATGGCCATTATGGGTGTAATAAGAGGGAATGCTCGGCCCTAAAAGCCATTACAATGAAAGGCACTGGGAAAGCGTGATGTAAAGCTGGTTTTAAGTTTCCACGATTCCAGTAAAGGCTGATTCACGAGTGAAAGTGATCTCTATAGAACTTTCAGTGTTTTCCAAGTGTGTGTGTGTTCAGAACAGCATTCCTCCTGTTGCACCACGGTTATACTACTCTAATGACTGTCTGGTTTATCAGTGCAAAAGTAAATATGTTTGAGCAACAGCACTCTTGGTGCATTATGCTAACAAATCTTTCAAGTCACGTGAGCCACTGTAACAGGTTTCATGCATTTCATGCACAAACAGTTAAGAAGCCCAGTAGTGCTTGGTGGGCGTGTGTGTGTGTGTGTGTGTGTGTCATTTCATTTCCAGCTGCATTAAATCCCTCACCCCCAGGAAATGCCTTGACTGCAATGCACATTTAATGCCTAAAAGATAAAAACAAGGCAAACAAAGCACCATCACCCCCCGCGCGCTCCCTTACCGGGCATTTCATAGAACCCACCGACGTCATGGATGTATGGATGACGTCACATGAATGCAGCAGCCTATAGAGAGATGAAGCTCATATGGTACCTACCTTGTTTACATGCAACGGTTCTCTTTCTTTCTCTCCTGCCACCGGTTACTGCAGTGTAAGTGCAATAAAAATCCCTGGATCTCAAGCAAGCTTGTTTTTCTACATGCAACACACATACACACACAAACACGCGCGCGCTGATATATTTCTGATTGTTGTTGTAGATTATTTTTTTTAATTTTGCATTTATCATTTTACAGCGTATAGAAATATTAAAGTCCTCCGATGAAGACACAAAGAACGCGCTTGCTCTTCTTTAAAGGAATGCCCCTGGAGCCAAACCCACCACACTCCTTCCAATCACTCTCTCGTTACTTTCAATCAGCCACATAACACTGAATAACAACCGCGCGCGCTCGCCTAACAAACCCGCAAACGTCTCGCGCACCCGCCTGCATTCACGCACTCGCACATACGTCGATCTGTAGGAGATTATTTGTTGAATGAAACACTGCGTACCTGCTTGCAAGTCTACTCCAGCTCACACTCCCACTCTCTCTTCTTTTTTTTCACTCTGAACTTGCTCTGACCGGCTTCGACTCGCAAACGTTTCCAAAAGCGCACTCCGGGCACGTGACAAAACCCGCACCGGATTGCTGAAGGAGCGCGTGCCGGCTGCGTGTTGCCGGTGGGCGTGTCACTCATTCGTTTCTTGCAGCTTGGGGACGCGAGCTGCTTTTGGCGGATGCGTTTGTAATACGAAGCCTATCCATTTTCGGAAGCTTTCAGTCCACTCAGAGTGTACCGGAGTTGAGTAACTCCCGATAAAATCTGCCCTGATTGCACTGAATAAAATCACAAGTATTACATTAATGCACTCATTCATAGCAGCTCATTCACATGGACTTTCACCACAATAATCTACCACTAATAGTACAATATGTTGTTATGTAAGAGAGATGGATAATCATTAATATGGTGAAGTTTTGTGCTTAGGTGATGTTTACTCAAATGCTTAACAGTATGTGCAAAATTCTCAATCACTTTCTGACTGTGTGCAATGTTCACTAGTTTCTGTACTATTCATTCATTCGTTTTCTGAAGCGATCCTAATTAGGGTCGCGGGGAGGCTGGCGCCCATCTCAGCCGACTCTGGGCGAAGGCAGAGTACACCCTGGACAGCAGGACAGAAACACGCTGACTGCTATGCCTCCTACTCTTGACGAAAATCAGCAATGGTTCTTTTACATGCCTCTCATCACAGACAGTGAGAGACATGGCTGGCCTTTAATAACCCAGTTAGCTGCACTGGGGGGACAGCAGTGACATCCCGTTGATAGTGGGGCTTGAACCCCTGAACATCGGAATCAGTAATCCTGCACCCAACCACTGGGTACCACCACTGCCCGTTAGCAAAACATAATTTTTCAAATTCTGAACCTGGGTGGGGTGGTTTTCATGAGCCTTACCCATATATTGTTAAATCCTCATTTCTCCCCGATATTGGAAGCTTTTTTTTCCCGGAAAAGAAACACACAACTAACTGCCCCTTGAGGAGCTAAAACTTCTGATCACAGAGTCCTTATATCAGTAGGATGCAGTATTTTTGGCAAACAATGACATTTCCAGTGTTTCTACTCATTTGTCGAGAAAACAATTACAATTGCAATTACTTAAACACAAGACACAAAGATCTTCTGGCGAGTTCTGCATTTAGGCATCAATATATTACACATAAATCAAAATCAGAATAAGATGATTACACACTTCAGGCTAACATGCTCAGTAGAAAATCTTTATTAAATGTGTATACATGCATCCAAAGCTTTAAAAAATATTTTTAAAACAAAAAATAAAACAAATAGCACCACCTGCAGGTTAATTACAGAAATATAATAGGGGGTAAATATTGAACATCATGTAAGGCAGCTTAGTGTTAAAAAAGCATGACGAACATTAAACTCTGGATAAAAACAGACACCAAAAACATTTAAAATACAGGTTTGAGTGAAAAGCTTGAAATTTGAATATCAATAAAGTTGATGCACATCATACTGATTCAGAATCAGAATACTTTACTGATCCCGGAGGAAATTGTGTGATTCAACTTCAAAATACTACTACCTATAATAATTATATATAAAATTATAAAGCTTTTATTTTTCCCTGCTGGAAAAAGACTTTCTCTAAATATTTTGTCCCACTTTATTATGTCTTTATTGAATTTATTATTAATATTTTACATTAACATTAAAGGCATTTGGCAGACACCCTTGGAACAGCGGTGGCTCAGTGGTGCTCAAGTTAAGGCTCTGGGTCAATTATCTGAAGGTTGGGGGTTCAATCCCTGGTACCACCATGCTGCCACTGTTGGGCCCTTGAGCGAGGCCCTGAACCTATAAAAGGTCAGTTGTTAAAAAATAAATGTTAGTCACTCTGGATAAGAGCGTCCGTGGGGGGTCTAGAATTAGAGCTTCCATGACCAAAACTGAAACATCGGACTGTTCAAACCCCCTCAGCATTTTACGTTGATATCATCATTACATAAGAAAACCTAAATGTTAAAAAAATATATTCTTTAGACAGGAACAAGTAATGAAACGTTAAGATAAGGCAGCATGCTGTTCCCCTTTGGTGTCACATTCGCACATGATCAAACACTTTTTAATCATTTTATACACTACATCTACTAATTCCTAAAATATGTACCCTAAATAAAAGTGTTCAGCGCCTCGTGCAAGAATTCACCCCTTTCTCCTGACATTTCCCACAGTTTGGAGTGCTCTAACCTGGAAGTGATGGAAGTTCCAAGAAGTAATACTGTTGGCTAATTTGTGTAGATTTGTGATTCATAGTCAAATTGTAAAGTGTGGAAAAACTCAAGGGGGTGAATACTTATGCACTGCACATAAAAAATAAATAAATAAAAATCACAGTGTCCGTTTAAAATAGGAAAAACGCCTTCGAGTACATTCTGTATTGTGTCAGAAAGAAATATTTGTTATAGAAAACATTTATGAACTGTTATTTGAAGTAGTGTCTGAAGACTCATCCTGTTCATTCCCATCCTCCTTTTTCTCTTCATGTTTTAGCTTCCTTTCTCCTTTTCTAGGCTCCTAGAATAAAGAACAAAGACCGATCACATCATCTAACACAACAGAACCCCAATCACAGCAGCTATGAACTTCACACAGAGAATCTGCTCAATGTCCCAGACGCTTCATGGCTCTTCAGTAGTAAACTTACCTTCAGTCCAAATGTTACAGGAATCCAAACTGCGGTTTTGCTTAAACACATTTTACATACCTGTGTCCAATCTGCTTCCTGTGACATTCTTCCGTCGTCAGTCCCAGCACAAATAACCCGCTTGACTAGCCTAGTGTTAATTATGATCACTCAGTGTATATATGATACAATTAAATAAGGAGAGCCGTCAACGCCCAGATGACTAAACCCAATGTGTGGGAGGTGGCAGTGTCAGGGATTTGAACTCATTACCTCTCAGTAATCAGCATCGTTTACCATTTAATCCAAGATTCAAGATATAAATCTTTGATGTAATCACTTCCGCCACAGACAGAATTTTGATGGAGGTATTATAACAACCGACTGTCTGTTTGTCGGTGAAGAAAGCCCTGACCACACCCATGCACAGATTGTCACAAAACGTGGTGGGTACACTACCCTACCCAAGTCGTAGAGATAAGTTGATTTTGGAATGTCTAGGTCAAAGGTCAAAGTCAGGGCAGGTCACAAGGTTTTGGAGATAGAGCTAAAATCAGAATCTCATTGGATAGGAATCAGAAATCTGTACGCGCTGTTATTTGGAACACAAATTGGAAAAAAGTATTTGATGTTTGTTGGGTTTTTTGTTTGTTAATTTTTTTTATTTTTTTTTTTACCTTCACCAAGGAGGTCATGTTTTACTATCAGTTAGGTACTTTGCTTGGTAGCAGGATTACACAAAAGAGAGATGACCAGGATGAAATTCTGGATTCAGGGGTTTTTTTTTTTAAAGGTTATTTAACACTGTGAGATAGAGCATTTTTTTTGGAATAGAATTGCATATAGAATGTGTTATTGTCAGTTTGCTGGTTTCTTTGGGCTCATTGAGCCGACGAGTCATGTAGCCTGCAAAGCGGAAATGATCTTGAATATTAAAATTTTTTAATTCAAATAACAAAATCGCTCAATTTCTCCAGTGGATTTGGATATAATAAAGCAGTTATTCCACTCCATCTCATTGTACATGGCTGCTTGGCGCTACATGCCTCGTCAGCTATCAGCTCATTTACAACTCGACTTTGTTGAATAAGTCTTGAATATGCACTAATATTTTCATTAATCATAATGTATTATAATTTACTGTTGTCTCAGATGTGAATAAAATGATCATAAAATTATTTATGATACTGATTAATACTACAACTTAAATATTAAATCCAATAAAGAAACATTTTAAAGTAAAAATTAATCTCTGTGGCATTTTATTCATTTTCTTTTTTTTTTAATTCATTGCTGTTTCCTCTTTGTCTCATATACAACAATGTCCAAATGCCTGAGTCCTCCACAAGAGAAGCAAACAGTAATCTTACAAAGTCAATATTTGGTGAGCCGACTATTGGCTTTATAGGGAAAAAAAAGAAAAAGGAAGTAGTTCCAGGTACAACATGTTTTATAAAGAAATGAGGTGAAAGTTGCAGAACTAGCCGCGGTTCTTCTGAGGGTTTTGATTCTTCAGCAGTTTTTAGTGTGAGGGTTTTTCTGTAACATTTAAGTTTGTACAGGAAATCTAAAATATTTTTGGACTTGATTGATAAAGTAGAAGTCATAAACTGAAAACCTATAAAAAAGGGCGGGGTGGGCTTATATTTTCCACGGCACTATATTAGTATGTTTGTTAACCTGTTTACTTTATGCTCTATAATTCTGCCGTTCTGTTTATCTAGCTAAGAGAAAAGGATTTTGCACCACATGACTTTCAAAATTAAGAATAACAAAAACAGAATTATGAATA
>JBCNYH010000022.1:18327872-18339118 GCA_039654325.1 Tandanus tandanus | reverse complement strand
CTGCTTTGCCCATAGTCGAAAACTAGTGGTCCCTGATACTGTGGGGGGGGCCGGGGGAAGAAACCCCCCCCCCCCCCCAGCTTAAGTTCAGAAACTTGTATCTTTTTGCCATAAATCCACGCATGCTACTGATGTCCTGGAGGAAATGCATACACTTCAGCCTGCTAATGTCACCCACTGGAATAGCCAGCTAAAGATGTTGCGGTCAGTCCTTTCAGTTCCCAGCGATGTCCTTGCTGAGCTCAACTGCCCTATCCAGCTGTCTGCGTATGAATTCAAAATCATCCAGGAGCTTTATGAGGTGTTAGAACCTTTTGAGGAAGGTACAGACCACTGTCAGGCAGAGAAATCAGTGACATCAAGCTTTGTGATCCCCTGTATCAGAGGCTTACGACATACAATTAAAGATGTGAGGATGACTGGGAACAAAACGTTTGTGTCCACTTTACAAACTTCACTTGATAAACGTCTTCAAAAATTTGAGGCCATGGAGTGCTTCCAGTTGGCTGCCACGCTTGATCCCAGATTCCAACTGGAGTGGTGTATTGGTGAAGAGCACATCCTAATTAAAAATCTCCTCGAAATAAATAAAATAAAATCCCCAAAAGTCGATGCCACCTCTGACATCAGTACCCAGACAAGGAAATGCCCCAGACTCTTTTCCTTCATGGGAAGCCAATCAGCTACTGTGCCAGTTGACACAGCCTTGCATGTATTCCCTGTCTACCTGATTAAACCATGCCTGACAGAGGATGCTGATCCCTTGGTGTTTTGGAAAGAAAACCAGAGCAATTTTCCAAACCTACCTGCACTTGCCTGCAAATATCTGGTCATACCTGCATCTTCTGCACCTTTTGAGAGGATCTTTAGTGTTGCAGGAAAGATATTCCGACCAGAAAGATGTTGCCTCAATGATAAAACCTTTGAGGAACTTATGACAATTAGATGCAACAATGTTGCCCTATAAATTAAGAACTGTAATAAATGATTATTGTATTTACCACAATTTTGTGTCATTTGTTCATTCATTTTCTGAACTGTTTAATCGTAATTAGGGTCGCGGGGAGGCTGGCGCCCATCTCAGCCGACTCTGGGCAAGGACAGTGTACACCCTGGACAGCTCGTCAGGCCATCACGGCGCAGAAACAGCCTACTCTTGACGAAAATCAGCAATGGTTCTTTTACATGCCTCTCACCACAGATAGTGAGAGTCATGCCCGGCCTTTGATAACCCAGTTAGCTGCACTGGGGGGACAGCAGTGACATCCCGTTGGTAGTGGGGCTTGAACCCCTGACCTTAGGATCAGTAATCCAGCACCCTACCACCAGGCCACCACTGCCCACTAGTTTCTGTACTAGTTTAGTGCTTAGTATCTTTGCACTCTGTCTTTGAAGCACAATAATTTATATTATGATTAAATTCATTACTTTATCCTAATAGGGTCGTGTGGAGACTGAAGCCTATCTCAGCCGACTCTAGACGAAGGCAGGGTACACACGGAAACATCTCGCCAGACCATTGCAGGACAGCAAACACACACAACCACACTCGCACTCACACCTAGGGACAATTTGCCTAGTGTGGCGGAGAACATGCAAACTCCACACAGAAACCCCAAGCGCCAGGAACTCGAACCCAGGACCCTCTTGTAGTGAGGTGGTTATGCTAATCACTATGCCACTGCGCCACCCAAAAATGATTACATGTATACATGTATATTTTTGCCCCCAGTGCAGCTAACTGGGTTATCAAATGCAGGCCATGTCTCTCACTGCGTGTGGTGAGAGGCATGTAAAAGAACCATTGCTGAGCCTCCCCGCGACCCTAATTAGGATTAAGCAGTTCAGAAAATGAATGAAGGAATGAATTAATGTATATTTTTGGATTTTCATTCATTCATTTTCTGAACTGCTTTATCCTTTATTAGGGTTGCGGGGAGGCTGGCGCCTATCTCAGCCGACTATGGGCGAAGGCAGGGTACACCCTGAACAGCTTGCCAGAGCATTGCAGGGTCAACACACATACAACCATTCACACTCACAATAACACCTAGGGGCAATTTGGAGCAGCCAATTAGCCTACTGTGCATGTGTTTGAACTGTGGGAAGAAAGTGGAGTACCAGAAGGACACCCAAGCGAGCATTTATGGAAGGAGGCTCCAGATTCAGTGTTTTCTAACACTTAGAGGAAAAGGTGTAACTTTAAAATGCTTCAGATAACACTTTACAGCAGTCACACCCTCAGAAATAGGGGTGCAGCAGGAGTCCATTTCTGTCCTCATAGGTACAATTTACATATATGTACCACTAGGGCTCATTATTGGAACTCAGTGGAAGTATATGACATTTTTCAACGCCCAATAATGTATATATTTGTTCTCAAGAGGAATGTAAAGTGTACAAATAAGTACCTTAGAGGATATATAATGTCGCAGTGATAAGTTATATACCCCGAGTTATAATGAATAGGATCAAACTTGTTTAATGGATCTTCCACAGAATAAAACATAAGTATAAATGGATTAATAGTGTGTAATGACATGCAGTAATACATCAAAGACTGTAATAATTAGCAAACTGCTGTGGTGTATGGTGGATAAAAATTCAGGAGGGATATAAGTGTTAATAAAGAAAAATAATCACCTTCAGTACATGAACAGTAACTCCATTTCTTACTCAGTTTTTTTTTTTTTATCATTGATTAATCAACTATTACAACATTGCATTGTTAGATTTTTAGCTGATTTATGAGAGTGAAAAGTGAACACATGCTGCTTTAAATAAACATTTAACTTGCATTTAAAATCTGAATCTAATGCACATTGTAATGCACAAGGTAAACAGTTGTTGTGACCCTAAGAAATTTGTCTGGAGTAGTACAGAAGTGTGTGTTTTCAGGCATACCCACTGTTGAGTGTGTATACAAGTACATTGCTCTGTAGATGCCAGTTTGAGTCAGTTCCTGGGTTTGTCTGGTCCTCTCTCCAGCTCTTGTAGTAAACAACCCAGCCATGTGGGCAGGATGTAAGCTGTGATTGGCTGAAAGGCGATTCGTAAGACACACGCCCTAAAATCCCGACTTGTTTACGCCAGACTGGTGGCCAGGGTTGCCAGATTGTTCAACTGTTAATCTGCGGATTTTTACCTTTATTCCTGAAAAGGAAAAATACCTGGCTGTACTAGCTTATAGATTTTTTTTTATTCATTATTGATCATTTATTACTTAAAACGACCATGTCGGAGGTGCAGTTTGGAGAAGGCTTATTGTGCATCAAGGTGGAGTTTTAAGACTGAGAAAAACTAGTAAATACAACGTGGCAACCCTGAGTGCAGGAGGCATCGGCCACAATGGCAGAGAAGGTATTTTTACAGGGTGGCTCATTTAAAAAAAAAAAAAAAAAAAAGAGGAAATCTCCAAAGAATTTCTTATCTTAATAAAAAAAACTTCACAGTATAATGATATAGTACAGTGCAGTATAATTTGCATTTTCACTCACAAGTGCATGCTTTAGTAGTGACACAGAAGTCACCTTAATCAACAAACAGATGCTTTTAACAAAATGTAATGGTCTGAATGCCAAAAATTCCATTTCAGATCAAAGTTTGCACTTTAATCACCCAAGTGCATTAGAATTTCAGTTCGTGAAGATTTTCAGATGAGCTGTGGCGAGATGTGTAGTTCAACATGCATGCAGAAGAAACAGGGAAGTGATTACATAACCGCTCCATAGCATGGCTTAGTGTGGTTTCTAATTACACACACCATAAATCCTTAATCTGTAAACAGAAATCCAGCAACTCCACCCTTGCACTCGTTGTCTGAAAGAGATAAAGCGTTAAGCTGCAAGAAAAGTAGCTTTTTTTCTAAAAATGCATGGATTTTTGTCATGCACTTCGTTTTTCAATTATAGTGCAGCTTGTAAAAAATAATCGTGACGTCATTCATGTGTGCAAGGAGTTGTTGGTTTTTTTTTACATGCAGTTTTCTTAAATTATCCTAAAGGTTTTTCTTGCCAGACCTTGGATGTCCTTGCTTGCTTGCACACAGTTTACAACTGTTACGTGCGCGTTGATGAGTAACTGCTGTGTCTCAGTGAATAAAGGAACGTGTACGTGCAGAAGAGCACGTGGCTTCTTGAGCTCGCGCTGCACGTCGCAACGCGCCGTAATACGACTCTTCACTTTAGCATTAGCATGAGCGTGCTAATAACTTAGGGTGAGGCATATGAACTCGATAATAATTACAGTAAGATGATGACGACGGCACTGTGGAGTACACAGTGCTTCTTTTAGTGAGTTGGTATATTTGGTTTAGTACACTCCAAAGTGAATCGATTCTTTGATTCACTGATTCATTCAGTGTTGTTGTTTTTTAAGTGGGTGAGGGGTTTTCAGAGAACTTAGATGCCTGTCAGTGCCTATTTACTTTCACAAAATCACCTCTTACAAAAAAAAAAAGGCTTATATGACAAGATAATCAGCACTTCATTTGCAAGTCTTTCAGGTCCGGTTCATTAAAAAGATTCATTTTAAAAGATTCGGCTCTTTACATACTGCCTGTTACTTGCTACACCAAAAAGAAAACTAAAACTACAAGAAATTCTTTAATTGCTTAACTTAACAAGTCAAACCCTGTAATTGAAATGAACAGGTTCCTAACTCCGGACCTGGAGAATTCCTGTTGTCGTGTTTATTCTACTCATAACATTCCCAATATCATTATTTAATTAACAGCTCTCCATGAGGTGATGTGATTGAGTTAAAGCAAGAAAATGCCTGAAATCATGATTAAGTATCTCATAATACATATAGCACATCCTCATACCAGCAGGGACGAAGAAAATACAGTTTTGTAGGAAATAATGTCAAGCATCTGGATGGTGTGTTATAATACTTTTATTCTGGGAATTTGATCTTTTTCTCTAAAGACGGTTTGCAAAAAGCACTTTTATATATTGTAGACTACTTGATTTAAATTTTTGAGGCACAGAATCTGTATGGTTCAGAAACCTTTAGACATTTTAATAAAAATATATTACACAGTTTCAGAAAAGAAAAGGGAAAAAAAATCATCACATGATTAGAATGAGTGAAACCCAGCCTCATACCATTACCAGACCATACTCAAAAACTTATGGCACTACTTTACTCACTCTACCACTCCAACCTTCTACAACCTCCCCCACCACCATCAGTGACCTCTGGCCTTTTAGTTTTTAAGTGGGCTGTAGTTATATTCTGTTTGTCACTCCAGAAACATCTACATGCAACCAAGTTTCCCCTTTTAGAATTCTTTTAGGAAGATAGGTCAGTCATTTTATATTTTGAAGGGCATTGTCGAATAGACAGAATAATAATAATAATAATAATAATAAAAGTAATGTCACTTCACTTGTTCCTTTGTAAATAAGGCATGACTTATGTGTATTATCAGTCTCATACTGTATATTTATTTAGAGATAAAAATTTCCCACTCTTCATGTTCATGCATAAAAAAAAACAGTGTCCTGTGATGACTTCATTTAGCATGATGTCACCGTGTACATTCTGTCTGAGTTTTAAAATGTATCAAGACTTGTCTGTCTATTCCTGTCTTATGCAAACACCTTTATTATTACACTGTGAGATCCGTGGTTTAGTATTTGAATAATTTTTTAAATAGCTGCGTTTAGACTTGAGTTACACATGAGTTTGGAATTAACACAATTTCTGTCCATTTCCCTCATATGTATCTTGTGTATAGTAATCATATGCATAATAGAAGAGATGTAGTGCTTGAGAAACCATGGAGTATCCCTTTAACGGAAATAAGATTGCTTACACCATCACAGATTCAGTATGTAGAGAGAAAGAGAGAGAGAGAGAGAGAGAGAGAGAGAGAGAGAGAGAGAGAGAGCATTCAGAGCAATGGTGTAACTGGGACTTCATTTCAGACATGCAGAAGGACATGTGCTCACATTAAGTCACTGTGTGATTTCCAATAAAGTATGATGTTTCCATATTATTAATGTTATAACTTTACTACAGTTCCACTGACATTTATTAAAATAATAATGCATCTACAACAATAAAGCCAGATCAACATTTTTTACTATAAAGAAATAGGGAGAATACTGAGTTCTGATTGGTTAATACTGTTTCTTAGCGTAACAGATGTTAACAGATGGATGTGTTCATTAGATCTTAAATATGACGGAATCATAACTGTGATATTAATGTCCTTTTAGGAACATCATTATAATGATATTAGTATGCAAAACCTTTTTTAGATGTACTGTATATAATAATATAGTGTGCTGTATGTGTATTATTTCAGCTATACATGAACAATCATTTGAAACTGTCATAAAATATTCTAAGCATGACGACATATGGCACCGAAACATTTGCAACCCCAAGACAAGAGTCTGACATTTGAAGATCTTCTTCATGTAGAATTGGTTTATGGGGGGGGGGAAAGCCTCACTTTGACATGTACCATTCATTTAGTTTGAGTAAAAAAATCCTGCAGTTCAATTTGGGAAAATCTGGAGTCAGTTGAGGGTTATGTCTGGGAGGTCAATTAAAAGGCAATCCTATAACCAGTAATCAAATTAGGAAGCACAGTTTTAGCATCTTTCGTATTACGTAGAAGCCTAGAATGATGTCACAATGAGGAAATAACACAATTTGGGTAAATTAACCAACGATAAAGTGACCAAAATTGCAAAGTACTAACTGGGAAGAATATGGCATCACAAAGTACACATACATGGTAAATTCACCCCTTTACCAGCACAGAAATAAATATAAAGTTTACTACAGTGCCACAGTAAATATTTATTTGGAAAAAATATAGAAATGTCACGTTATGTTATGGGTTGTGAATTCTGGCTTTGACTAGTCCTTAACCTCAGCTACATCATGCCACTTCTCAACAACAGACATGTGTGGAACTATTTTAATCAGTATGTCAACATCATGATATTTTGTAGTATATATTTTCCCAAATTTAAAACCACTTTAAGATAACTCAGTTAATAAGGAGGGCAGCACGGTGGCATAGAGGTCAGCACGTCTTGCTCACGGCAAGGAGGTCCTGGGTGTGTCTGTGTGGAGTTTGTATGTTATCCCCATGCTTGCGTGTGTTTTCCCTGCGTACCACGTTTTCTTCCCACAGTCCAAAGACATGCACTTTAAGCTAATTGGCTGATCCAAATTGCCCTTAGGTGTGAGTGTGTGTGAATGGTTGTGTGTGTGTTGGTCATGCGATGGTCTGGTGAACTGTTCAGGATGTACCCTGTCTTCGCCCAGTGTCGACTCAAGTAGGCTCCAGCCTCACCATGACCCTGGTAGGATTAAGTGGTTTGGCAAATGAGTGAGTGAGAATGAGTAAGTTAACAAGAATGTTATAAAGCACCATGTGTTAATCCTGGAAATGACTGTGGTATTTGTTTGTTCTGCGAGCTTCGTATTTGACCGCTTGCTTACACCTGCATGAAAGTTAAAAATGCCAGTCTATGTGACTGTTTTTGTTGCATTCTCTAAGATTACTGTCTGTTATCCCATTAATACCAAAAAGAACAACAATAGCAACTATATGTTTAACTCAGAAAAAAAATAAATAAAGGAGGCATCCCTGGTTTATTATTTTTAATATTACTGTTTGGTTTTTGTTAAGTACACTTTTTTCCGAATTTTTCCGAATGATTAAGCATCCAAGCTGAGCATATGACACAGAGAGAATGTAAACTGCTTGTGTGTCACCACCACCCTGCGCTTAAAACTCACATGGTGCAGTCCATCAACACGGGGTGTGTGGACTGTGCGCCGGCCACAGCAACAACAATACTCATGAATCCATGAAATCTTAATGTAGTACGTACTTCTGTGTAAACCCTAAAGGAGTAAGTTTGATAAGGATTGGCAAAGTCTTTTTCGATATGGAAATGCAAATGTTCAGGTGAAAAAAAGAAAAATGGAGTCTCCAGCCTATCACCCAGAATGCCAAATAACACTGAATGTCCTATTTATATCTATATTTGTGTATATCAAATAGAGAAAGTATTACTTTATTCCAAAATACAGGAAAAAATTATGAGGGTGGCAGTGCATAAAAAAGTGGTCCAAGAAATGATCCCTGAGGCACTCCTTGACTAACAGATTGAGAAGTTTATTGTCTATTAAACTAGATAGGTGCAATATGTTTTATGTAAATAATATCTGCTGTATGTAATATGTACTTGGCAACCCAGCTGAGAGGAGAACAGTAATAATGTATAATGGGTTCTAGACACAGTATATAATAAATGGATAACTCTGTATGTTGTTCATAAAAACATAATATTCAATAATAATAATCTGCTTTCCCTGATTCATGACTTAAAATGTATTTGTACTGTATAAAAATGCACTCTCAGTGTTTTGAACTTACACTATCCAGGGAACTTTCTAACTTTCAGATAGTTACTGAAAGAAAAATAGTTATTCTATAGAACGTCGTAACCCCTCTGCCAAGACGCCTCAAGCGCACGGAGGACAAAAATGGAAGTTTTGCCAAGGTCAAAGGTCACATATGCAAATTAGCTACCCCACGCACAGGTTTAGGTCATAGGGAGTGCCTGTGCAAAAGTTCAGAAAGCTGTCCTGTGCATGAGCCGAGCAATGGCCCAGACAAAGTTATTGTCACGACGCCCATCCGCCCGCCCGGCCGCAAAGCCAACGGCAATACCCCTCCAGTCATAACTGGCTGAGGTGTAAAAACTTGTTTTTTGACTTTCTTTTGGAACATTGTAGAAAAAATGTAGATAGTGTAATAAAATAAGAGGGGGTGTAAATAGGCTATTCTTTCTTTACCCGAGAGACAACTGTTATTACAAGTGCTATGCAGGATTAGATTTAAAGATATAGTCAGCAGTTTTCTCTGACATTCCCTGAAGCTCAGTAGTTCCCGAAAAGCACGACTATACCCTGTAACACCTTACAGCTAGCATGAGTTAAAATAACAGGAAACATGATTGACAAGTAGGTCAAGAAGCCTGCTTGTCCTGATTTCTTTGGAATTTCGCCTCGCTTACACTTTTAACTAGAGGCACAACAGAGAGCACGGTTCCTCCTCTGAGTGAAGGAAAGAATAAAAAGGAGTAACATCCCAGATACATATTTTCTCTCATTTATTTCACAATACTGTGGGTTGCATACATATCAAAGAGAAATGAGATTACAAGGAGTTAAACTTTTGCATATCTTCAGTCACACAGATACCCACGACGTCCTCAGTTATGCCAAGGCTCACACCCTGTTCGTGCTCTACTGCAGGTGATTCACTGATAATGGCTCAGGAGAAATTTACACAAGAAATGTGCCATTCATGAAAATCCAGTTAGTTTAGCTTCTGAGCTTGTGTAAATAAGGCCAGTCGGTGATCTGAGCCTCACTTCAAATCTTATAATTACGGATAAGTTGCTGCGTTTTTATATTTTATAAACAGATCATGTTGCCAAGTTTAAATTGCTTATTTACGTCAATAACAACACAAAAAACAACAGTTTAAAAAGTTTCATATTAATGAACTGAAATCAGTACAAAATGATCCATAAATTAACTTAAATCAAACTTACCATTCAACTAGGACAAAAGTAATGGCACAATATAAGAGGCACAAGGGCTAGTGTGTCTGTCTTTTAAAAAAATGTGCTGCCGTGGCTGAGCTGCATTACTGGAATATTTGCCGTTTAGTTGCCATTTTGGCCTTTTGGTGTTTTGTGTGTGTGACTAAAAATAAATCAGCTCCTGGTCATTCACAGCTGATGGCCATTCATCAACATGGGCATATGAGTATGAAGTAAATCAGGAAAACTTTTTTGTTTATGTCTGTTGGAAATTTTGTTTTGACCCACAAAAAAAAGCCCACAAAATTCGACTGATAAATGAGGCCCAGTGCAAAGCATTTATTATATTATTATCACTGTTATTTGTGAATCTATGTCTATTTAGATTAGTAAAAAAAAAAAAATTGAATGCTAAATAATAAATTATTGTTAAGTATTAGCATGCTGAATTTCACGTAAACTTTGTGTAGACGTCTTTTCAGAAATTACAGATATCCCACCACCGATGGTAAAATTACTTCCACAGACAAAATTACTTTGCCAGATAAAGTGACCTACACCTCGTACATATAGCTGGTTTAGATACTTCTTTTAAGCATATTATTGTTTTAGAAATGAAATATAGATGTTGATCAGTGCACTTCCATGAAATTGACTGTGACTGTGTAGATAAATCTCAATCTGAAAGTTCCTGTCCCAGTCGAAACCCTTCCACTGAGCCCCTGAAAGGATTGGAGGAACCATTAGTAGATGCTTTCTCTATTGTATTAAAAAGGTTTTGTGTTGAACTCCTTGAGAAAGCTAGAGGACCCTTTTTTCCTAAGAGTGTGTGGTGATGATTTTCTAAAAATAAGCTTGAATGTTTCAGTTCTTTGTTTTCTTACGAGTAAAAGTAGAGTAGGTTCCTCTGACTTATGGTGTGCTGCAACCCTTGATGTTCTTATTCACAATTGTACCACCATGGTCATTCATCTGGTTCCTGTGCTAGCCAGAAGATTTCACCCATTACACCATGGTTCATGATGTAAAACACAGATTCACGAGGTCCCCTTGTGAATATTTCTGGAACTTTCATCCCTCCAACAGATGTGCTAAGTCATGGTATAGCAACAGCAAGGTGTGGGGAATGTGATTAATGTCTTTTCTGAGAGGTTTTCTTTGTTTTTATATAAGGATAAGCATTTTTAGTGTGCGTAGACACAGTTCGAGACTCAATTCCATGACAGACGTGGTTAAATCCTGAGCATGATGATGCCGTTCCTGTCAGAAATAAGAACATTTATTGGTCAAAGACAGAAGCTCTTTTTATTTCTAGTTCATGTGTGCAAAAACATGATTAAGCTACAAGAGATAGAAGTACTTAGTATCCATACCCATTGTCAGACTCCCTACAGATTCCCAATGGCACCATTCACTGCTGTTTGTGGGTCGCGCTCTGCAGGACAAACATACATAATTATCTTACAAACATTTAACAGTCGGCTATTCTTAAAATTTTTGCATCCATAGAGGACATAACTTCTTAATAAAACAAAGTCAATCCCTCTCTCTCTCTCTCTCTCTCTCTCTCTCTCTCTCTCTCTCTCTCTCTCTCTCCTATATATATATACATATACACACACACACACACACACACACACACACACACACACACAC
>JBCNYH010000022.1:18315896-18327772 GCA_039654325.1 Tandanus tandanus | reverse complement strand
ATATATATACATATACACACACACACACACACACACACACACACACACACACACACACACACACACACACACACACAGAAACACCCTCACTGAGTGCAGACTAAAACCCAGGACCTTCAGGATCACTATGCAGCCCGTACCACCATGCACAATTTACTGTAGTGATTATGATACTGTAGTAATTATTGTTGTAATTATTATAGTAAATAATATAGCAATTTTTATGGGGGATAAATAAATATAACTAGTACAGCTAGCAAACTTTGATAGTGAATTGATAACTGACAACTGTAAGACTGAAATGCAGAAAATATTCTTAAATGCCCCTACATGTGAATGGGAGTGTGAATGGTTGTGTGTTTTGGCCCTGCAATGGTCTGGTGAGCTATTCAGGGTACACTTCACCTTCGCTTGAAGTTGGGATGGATAATTTGATTCAGAAAATGAATAAGCTTTGTGTATGAATGAAGCTTTCCCTGTCACCACAGGTTTGCTCGTGTAAAGAATTTATAGGAAAATGTTTAAGATCATACGTTTAAATTCCTAATCAGATTTGTTTACTATGTAAACTGTTAGTACTTTTGTTGGTTAGTTTTTCGTTTTGTTTTGTGCTTTTGTTTTGGTTGTCACCTTGCCATGTGCTTTTGTTTTTGTTGTCATTGTGCCATGTGCATTTGTTTTGATTTAGACTCCACCCTTTTGTTTTGATTTAGACTCCTCCATTTTGTTCTCACCTGCTGCCTTTTTGAGTTGATTAGTGTTTGGGCATTTAAGCCCAGCATTATCCAACAGTCATTGGCAGATTGCGCCAGAGTTTTCTTTTGAGCCTTTCCAGCATTTGTATATCTGTTGCCTTGTTACCATTCATGCTAGTCTCTGTGATTTTTGGATACCTCGGTCTTGTACTTTGTTTGTCTTCTGAATTCTCTGACCATTGCCAGGTTTTTTTTTGACTATGAGCTTGTCTTGGCGATCCTTGCCTATTTATTAAACTTTGTGCTCTGCACCATTTCTGGCCGCTAGTAGATTCTTTCCCTCTGTAAAAGCCTAACAGTACAATCTGGCCAGCATGGGTCCAGCAGACTTAAACCAGTGGATGACCGTACTGGAGCAACATGGAATCATGTTTGGGAGACAACAAACAGTGGAGGAGGCTGGTAAAACTATGGCAGCCATCTCCACAGCCATCACCCATCTTGCAGCAAAGGTGCAACAACTTCAGCTCTCTCAAAACCCATCACCACCTGCTCCAGCAACAGTCTTACCACAGCCCACTCCTCTCAGAGCCACACCTGCCTCCTCCTGAACATTACTCACGTGAACCCAGTACCTGCCGTTTGTTCTCTTCCTAATGTAAATCAATTTTTCAATTACAACCATCTGCTTTTCCCACAGAGCAAGCTAAGGTGGCTTATGTCATCACTTAGTTGTCTGGGTGAGCAAGAGAATGGGAACTGCAGTTTGAGATGTCAGAGAATCTTTTTGTAATAATTTCTTTGTAGAGGAGATAAGGAAAGGTTTTTTTTTTTTTTTTTTTTTTTTTTTTTTTTGTTGACTGCTCAAAACACAGCAAAGAGGCAACGTGAGAGATGCTGAACGTCCACTCAGTATCTGACTACGCTATTGCGGTCCGTACTCTAGCAGCTTCAAGCGGATGGGATACAGAGGCTTTGTTTGACGTGACTTTAATGGACTAGCTGGACACAACAAGGATGAACTAATCACCCATGATCTCTTCATCCGCTTTGATTCTCTTGTGGACCTGGACATACGCATTCACTCCAGATTGCAGCAACGTCCTAAGCGAAGGATTCCCAGAGACTTCAGTCGAGCATCAAGTGATGGAACCAACACTCAGTGTGTTTTGTCGGCTCATGTCTAGCCATCTCCACGCACTGCTCCAGAGCCAATGCAGATAAGCCACTTTCACATTTCAGCAGCAGACAAACAACAGTGATGCAGTTCATACTGCTGTCTATGCTGTGGTGAATCCGGCCACTACGTTTTTTCGTGTCCAGCAAAAGGGCAAGGCTCATCAGGAAGATGGGGAGTACTGGTGAGCTCCACTTTTTCAAAAACCTCCTCGGTTCAGTTCCCTGTTACTAGAGACTGGAAAGGTAGGCAGCATCAGCTCACAGCTCTCATCGACTCTGGGGCAGAGGATTTTTATTGATGCTTCATCTGCCACTTGATGGAAACTGCTTGTTCACCCTTTAAACCCACCTCTTGTGGCCAACTCTTTGTGGTAAGAAGCTTACCGATATAACCCTTGTTGCCCCTTCTGTGTCTCTTGTTTCAGGCAATCATCGAGAACAAAGTTTTTTTTTTTTTTTTTTTTAAGTCATTGAGTCACCACAGGCTCCTGTTCTTGGTAGACCCTGGTTGAAGAAACACAACCCTCATATTGACTGGGTCAAGAACAAGATTTTGGGCTGGAATCCAAACAGCCAAAGATGGCTCTCTTTGACCATGTATTGACTACCGTGGTCTCAATGACATCACTGTCAAGGACAGGTATCCCTTTCCCCTCATGTCATCTGCATTTGAGCTACTCCATGGATCGTCTGCCTTCACTAAATTGGATCTGGATTTGGGATGAATGGAAGATGGCATTTAACACATCAATGGGACACTGAATACCTAGTAATGTTATTTGGGCTCACTAACGCCCCTTGTGTCTTTCAAGCACTAGTTAATGTTTTAAGAGATATGATAAAATTAGTTTTGTCTATTTGGATGACATCTTAATTTTTCCCCATTCTCTCACTGAACATGTCCGCCAGGTCCTCTGTCTATTAGAAAACCAACTTTTCATCAAGGCTGAGAAGTGTGAGTTTCACCGCAGCTCTGTCTTCTTCCTGGTGTATGTTATCTCTGCCGGTGGCATAAAGATGGACCAACAGAAGGTGAAAGCAGTTATTGACTGGCCTCAGCCTGCAACCCGATGTGAGTTGCAATGTTTTTTTAGGATTTGCCAATTCTACCAATGTTTCATTAGAAATTATAGTACCCTGGCTGCCCCTTTCATGGCCCTTACTTCAATTTCAGTCCAGTTTGTCTGGTCCCCAGCTGCAGAGAAAGCCTTTCAAGAACTTTAGAGATGCTTTACATCAGCTACGATTCTGACAACCTGATCCCGATCGTCAGTTCATTGTGGAAGAGTTCAGATGTGAGTGTTGGTGCTGTCCTTTCTCAGCAGCACTCTGCCCAGGATGATAAGGTGCGGTTTTATTTATTTATTTTTCTCATCGCCTTACTTCATCAGAAAGTAATTATGACATTGGCAATAGAGAACTGGTGGCTCGAGGGTTCTACGGTACCGTTTCTGGTAGGGACAGATCATAAGAACCTCGAATACATTCAGACTTCCAAATGTTTGAATTCCTGTCAAGCTCATTGGTCGCTGTTCATTTCATGGTTAAATTTCACACTATCCTATCGTCCTGGATCTAAGAATGGCAAGCCAGATGCCCTTTCTCCCATATTCACCACTCAAGACAATGGAGAACTGAAGAAAATCCTCCCCGATCACTACATTGTGGGGGCAGTTCAGTGGGACATAGAGTCTCTGGTACAGTCTGCCCAATCAGATAATGCTGCTCCCAGTCAATGTCCTGTTAACTGTCTTTTTTTGCTTATGTCTGTCCATTCTCAGGTCCTGCAGTGGGGTCACTCCTGCCACCCTGGAGCTAGACATACTCAAGCCTTCATCAGCAGGAGGTTCTGGTGACCTACCATGGGGGATGATCGCAAGTTTGTCTGTGCCCATAGTAAGACCTCTACGCAGTCTCCATCTGGCCTGTTGCAGCCTCTGCCTATACCCAAGAGACCCTGGTCACACATTGCACTGGATTTTGTTACTGGCCTTCCTTTGTCAGACCGTAACATAACTATACTCACTGTTGTTGATCGCTTTTCTAAATCTGTGCACCTTATTCCACTACCCAGACTCCCTTCAGCCAAGGAGACTGCCGACCTGATGGTGGATCATGTATTCAAGCATGGTTTACCTGTGGACGTGGTTTCCAATAGAGGTCCACATTTCACGTCACACTTCTGGAGAGCCTTCTGTATACTCATTGGTGCCTCTGTCATTTTATCTTGAGGATTCCATTGCGGTGCATGGTTTCAGAAGGACCATCTTCCTGGAGTCGTCAGCTGCCCTGAGTAGAATACTCTAACTCCCTTCCTTCTGTCTTGGATTCCAACCCCTCCGTTTCTTGCTCTAGAGGTGGAGGTCGGTTAACTGTCTGCCTGGGCCTTTGTTCATTGTTGTCATCAGACCTAGAAGAAGACACGGACTGCTCTGTGACGTGCTTCGGCCAGGTGGATCGACACCGTTCAAAGGTGCTTCCCTATCGTAAGGGTCAGCGCATCTGGCTCTCACCCCGGGATCTGCAAGGTGAACTCCCGGAAACTGGCTCCCCGTTTTATTGGTCTGTACCCCATTGTGAAGGTTGTGGGCCCTGCTGCTGTGCGCCTTAGGTTCCCCCAACCCTCCGCTGCATCCACCCCAACTTCCACGTTCCCAGTATTAATCCTTTCCTTTGTGACCAACTCTGCCCAGTTCCCAAGCCCCCTCCCACTCCACGGTTCATTGATGGCTCTGAGGCCTTTACAGCTAACCGGCTTTTGGATGTCCATCACCGGGGCCATGGCCTCCAGTTCTTAAAGGACTGGGAGGGTTATGGTCCAGAGGAGAGGTGTTGGGTTCCTGATTGGGACATTTTGGATTGTGGTCTTGTCAGTGACTCTCTGAAAACTCCGCCAGTTAAGACACCAGGAGGCATTTGTAAGGGGTGGGTGTACTGTTAGTACTTCTGTTGGTTAGTTTTTTGTTTTCTGGCATCATGTGCTTTTTGATTTAGACTCCACCCAGCATTTCCCCACAGTCATTGCCAGATCGTGCCAGAGTTTTCTTTTGAGCCTTTCCAGCATTTGTATATCTGTTGCCTTGTAGTTTTTTTGACCTTGCCTGTTCCTTGACCATTCTTGCTAGTCTCTGTGATTTTTTTTTTTTGGATACCTCGGTCTTGTACTTTGTTTGTCTTCTGAATTCTCTGACCATAGCATTATTTTTTTTTTGACTATGAGCTTGCCTGCCGTTTTGGTGATTTTTGCCTATTTATTAAACTTTGTGCTCTTCACCATTTGTCTGCTAGTGGATCCTTTCCCTCTGTAAAAGCCTAACGAAAGGATGCTTTGCAAGTACGACAACTGAGGGGGGGAAAAAAGCAATACAATTGATAGGTAAATTAAGTTAGCAATGTTAATACCCAGCTAACACTAGCAACTGGCTAATGCTGCGAGGAAAATCCTTAATGCCTAAAATACTGTTTTATGTATTACTCAAAAGTAATGGCCTCATTTCTCATGCATGTACTTTTTGTTTGTTTATTCTGAACAAATATTGTTTGTTCATGAAAGAAGCAGTGCTAACCCTCATGCTACTAGTAAGTGAATTCTCCATCAGGCCTCATTATTATCTTGATGGCTCAAGAAAATCAACTTTAACTAACCATTCTCACTCATTGGCTGAACCCCCTTAATCCTATTAGGGTCGTGGGGAGGCTGAAGCCTGTCTCTGCACAACACTGGGCGAAGGCAGGACATACCCTGAACAGCCAGACCATCACAGGTGTAATTAACTGCCAGACCATCACAGGTGTAATTAACCAGAACTATGTTTTCTTTCTTGCACCAGTGTTGGCTTTGGTAAGACTTTTCCCTAATAGCTGTCTCACTATAATACCTTGTTAGCAAGTTTAACATAAGATTTTTGGCATGATATTAAGACAGACATTAAAGATGTTTTTTTCTTATCGTTCTTTAAGTCTTATCGTTATGTTATTTTCAGTAACGCTCAATGAGAGTGTGTGAATAATACATCACAGTGCTTAGTCCTAGCATGTTAGAGCATATTGAAGGACAGAGGCGTGCCTAGCGTGTGACTCCTCCAGGGTTTGAACTGCTGATTCGGGCCGAGTTGTAGGTCCTCGGGTGAGATAACGACAGCTGATGAGATAAGAGTAAAGGACATTTGGTCAGTTGGATATATGAGCTCTCATTGTATGAGTTACAGAGAGGAATGTTGTTGGGATGCTTACTCCTTCTAGGAGAAGGCTTCTCTGGGTCTCCTGGCTTCACCTGTTCACACATATACAAGCTCTTTAATACCTCAAAAAGCAAATCTGGATAAAATGAATAAAATTGGATAGTGGATCAGCTTACAACTCGAACCAGCGTGGAAGAGCCCTTCTCTGTGACGGTGCTATCCTCCAGAGTAAACGATTGTCTGGTCAACACCATAAAAATAGCTGAGGTTAAGATAGCATGAGCATAATTTTAATAAAAATACATTAATCACATTTATAACAGCATTCTCATGCCACAACATGATACAGTTCTCAGATAAACTTGCAAATCAAGGCTGCCGTCTAGTGGCTAAAAGTGTCATTTTAATTTTAAATCCAAATATTTGAAAAACAACAGAGACCTTTGAGATCCTCTACCGCCCCCTGTAGGCTGCGAAGCACACAACAATTGTAACAAGTTGCAACTTGTTTTTAATTCCCCTTATGAACAATCTGCGCCACAAATTATTGATACCCTTCACAGACAAATGTGTCAGGAATTCTGAATTAAAATAATTTTGACTGTATTTTTAATATAGTCTTGTTTATCAAGTATTTCAGATTATATGACTCCAATAAACCACATTTAAGATTATTAAATCAATTTCTAGAAATTTAATTTGTTTAAGTTTTAAGTTGAATTATTTTATTGGTAAATAAGCAGTGTTTTTTTTTTTTTTAACAATACTTGAAATGAGTGAAATATCTGCAAATAGGTCTGAGATCATAGATTTGGTGTATTCTAATCCTGCATTAGGAAATATATACTTGATATAATATAATTGACTACTTTCAAGATATAGTGGGGGTTTGAATCATTCTCTTTTTTTCAGAAAATATGATACTCATCTCCATACACAGTGCAGCATTACATCTACAGCATTTGGCAGACGCTCTCATCCAGAGCGATTTACAATTATAATTTTTATACAACTCAGCAATTGATTAATTGCTTAATCCTACTAGTGTCGCCAGGAGGCTGGATCCTTTTTCAGATGATTTTGGGCGAAAACGGGGTACGTACTGTACAGCTTGCCACACACAACCATTCACAATCCCTCCCTGAGCCCAGGACTAGAACCCAGAACATTCTTGCTGTGAAGTGGACATGCTAAAACCTATTCCATGGTGCAACCCTATTCACTGCATTTTAATAAATGAAACGAATAAAAGAATAAAGGAAAGGCATTACTCAAATATTGCCCCTGTGATGGTCTGGCAAGCTGTTCAGGGTGTAATTCAGTTGGCTGAGAAAGGCTGATCATGAATGAATGAGTATTTCTCCACATGGTCATAAAAGTCAATCATCTCTCGGAGAAGGTTTAATTTAAAGCTTCTAATATACAATGTGTGTGTGTGTATATATATATAAGTGTGTGTGTATATGTATATATGTGTGTGTGTGTATATATATATATAAAATAACTTTAAACCTTTCAGTAGAAAAGTATTTTCTATAATAAAACTTGTTTTTTCTTATTTTGGTGATGTATTTGTGCTGTAAAGATACAATCAGTGAAATACATGTGCTTCATTTTGTACAATTCTTTCTTTACAGGACAGTCTGGCTGTTTATTTCAGCTGACATTAAACTTAAAATGTTATAATTTATTGAGTTTATAATCTATATTTTGTTTGTTCGTTTACAATGCAGTAGGAGTGACTTTGTGTACATGTACATGCACAGTGTTAGGGGTGTGTGATTCTTGACTGTATACTCTGTAGGTATAACTGGGTCACGCCTAATTCCTAACAAATTCCTTGAGCAGACAAACTTGACCGTTCTGTCCTGGAATGTTGCTGTAGTGAACAAACGGATGAATGAAAAACCCAAGAACATGAAGGAAGACCAGACATGTAGCTGAGGCATGTTCCAGGTTGGCCCTCACCTCTGACAGCTCGTACACAGAGCGATGAGTGTTATGCAGAGGATGAAGAGGATGACCACAGAGAGGAGCGCCAGCCCCGGGAGGTTTGCTGCCTCCCACACCTGTAGGTCCATGTAGATGGGTGCCATGATCCTGGTTCTAAAGTCACCCAAAAAAACAAACAAACAAAAAAAACCACATGAGGGGAGAGTTATGATCTGATAGAACAGGGTGTTGGACGTTCTTACAGTGTGTCATCACAGTAAGAGGAAATTAAGTAAATTCACTGAAGTAAATTATTTTCAGGCCTCTCAGGTTTTAAATTGTGGTTTGTTCAGAGAGCACGCCTCACACCTGCATCCACAACGAACACAGTACACCAGAATACATAATTATTTAAATACTCAAGCAGATTATTTAATAGATTCTTAATGTACTTCTACAGTAAGCACTTTATCCTGGGGCATGATGACGTAGTGGTTAGCACTTTTGCATCACTGTAGGAAGGTTTGCTGAAGGCGTTTCTGTGTGGGGTTTGCATGTTGTCCCCGTGTTTGTGAGGGTTTTCTTTAGATCCTCCAGGTTTCACAGTCTAAGGACATGTACATTAGGCTAATCGGATATTCCGAATTGCCCCTAGATGTGAATGGGAGTTTGAATGGATGTTTGTCCTAGAGGACAGGTTCCTCAGGGGTGCGCAACCCACTCAAGTAAAACCATTAATTGCAACAGAAATAAGGAAAGTAGGCTTGTATGGTTGTGGAGTCGGAAGTGAATGAGTGAGTTAAGTAAATGAGTGAGTCAATCCATCTTAGGGCAGCATGCACAGTTTAAAGTCACTTATCCTCTTGCTGGCTGTTCAGGATTGAGGAGGAACCTGAAGAGAATTTGGAGTAAACCAGGATAGATGCTAGGACAAACAGCAATCCAAGTTCAGGATCAAAACTTAAAGCTGTGAGGTGAAAATGCATCCCTAATGCCCCTTAGAGCATAATATAATTCTCATCTTCATTTGATATTCAACATGCTCTTCATGCATGTGTCATTATTATTCTTCATTCAGTACTTGTCTCCTGTTTCCTTATTTCAAAATAATTTTTAGACATTTTTAGATATTTTGTTCCCCTAATTAATTATTATCTCCAGTTTGTGTATTTATTTGCTAGCAGAATTTTCATGAAATTTCTTCCAGAGGCAGGGCTTTGGACAAGAAAGACTCCATTAGATTGTGGAGATCATCTGGATCTGGTGTTTTGTTTTATTTTGTTTTTTTAAGGATTCTTTAACATTGTGAGATAGGAGGGTTTTGTTTTTGGAAGTGTAATAATATAGCAGGCCCAGCAGGGGGAGCTGTGACCTTTCTGTTATTTTTTTCGGGCTTGGCAGGGGTTAGTGCTCTTGTTATCTCTTATTTTGCACTGATGGGGAAGTATGCTAGATTTTATTTATGACAAATGAGACACAGTGTTCTCTCTTCTTCCTTTAAGACAAACCACAGTTTTAATAACCTATTTCACTATCGTTCCTTCAAATTCGACCTCAGGTCAGATCAGGCTTCAGATCAGCTATCAGATTCTTCTTCCACTGATCCTTATAGAAAAAGGAGCAGTGTTGAGCAGGTGTAAAATGAAACAAGTAAACCAAAGTCTGAAAATAAAAAATATAAAAATAAAAATCCAGATCGACAGTGAGGGAATACTGAGAATCGGTTAATGAATGTTTTGAAGCCATGTTTGAGATGATTATTGTAAACAGGTCAAGATTACAAACTGCACCTTTTAGTCATTAAGTAGTTGAACTCCAAGAATAATAACGTAACGCCTATAATAACAGTTAGTCACTGTGGCAGCGAGGGTGTGATCCAACACCGGTTGTACACCAAGAGAAGTCAGGTAGAACCAGCAAGTAGCATGTTGGTGAGTCGCACCAATGTTTACCGGAAGGTACTTAAATGTGTGCTTGCTGGAGGCCAACATGTGCTGTGTATTTGTGTCTAAGCCACAGTCGTCTGTTTGTACACTGTAGTGCTTTATGAAGTACTTAAGGCATCTAGGAGGAAGATTTTTTTTAAAAAAAGGGCAACTGATAAGCACACCATGTGAGAATAAGTGAGTAAACGAAGTGAAACCGCCTGCCTGTCTTTGTGTCTTCATTCCTGCCCACCCATGGGGGTTTACAGTCACATTAATTCACACGTATTCTAAATGCTCCAAGGCCAATGTAACTGGACAACACCGTTCCTGATTTTACAGAACTTTTTCCCGGATATAATATCATGAAGTTTTGTTAAGATAGGTTATGATATCTTACTACACTTGGCCATCGTGATGCTGTTTGCTCAAGTAATAACCTCAGGGTTCATCCAGGAACAGATGTATTTATATTTTGATACTTTATCTGAACACATGTTAACTCTGTTCATTATGTCCACCAACTGGATCACAAATACTACTACTACTACTACTACTACTACTACTACTACTAATAATAATAATATCAATATTTCTGTATCACTTTTTAAGACAGGTGGCACAAAGTGTGTCACATCATGAAAAAATAAGTAAAAGAAACTTACCAGAAAAAATGTCCAAATAAAAGGAAAATAAACTAATGTATTAATTAATTAAAAAAGCAACTAATTTAGAAATGTAAAGGCTTGTTCTCAGCTATTTATGCAATATTAAACTGATCAGGTGTGTCCAAATCCCTGACAGTTCACTGGAAGAAGAGTGTGGTGCTGGCTGAGTACATCAGTGTGTAATGCAGTTTTACTGCAGTTTTTTTCCTCTCAAACAATGGATGGGAACTCCCACTTGGCATTGTGCCCTGATTTGGGGTTTGACTGCTGTCTGAATAATTTGTCAGTTAAAACATGTATAGGATACAACAGTATGCCATCTCATAGAACAGGTGGTGTTCCTAAAAGTTTTACATAAGTTTAGTTAAGTACTTAATTAACTTGATGTAACTCCTGTACTGAAGAAATGAGAGAGAGAGAGAGAGAGAGAGAGAGAGAGAGAGAGAGAGAGAAAGTGATGCTCTCTCTACCATTTCATTTGTTAAAAAAGAAACAGGTCGAGAGAATATAGTACCAATCAGTGTTTAGATAATTTAGCATTTTAGTTTAATAATGTGTAAATTATATAAGGTTATATTCAGTCAGGTCATGATATGTGATGCTTACATTCCAGGTGTACTGCTTTGGCCCCACCCCAAAACTGCAATTAAAACAGGTTCCTACAACCTGAGTTAAGACTATCTCTACATCACTGTTTTCACTTCACCTCACCCAAGAAAATATTCATAACATTAAGTTTAAGTTAAAGAATAATTCTTCTTAAGGAACAAAAAATGAATGTGGAAAATGTGACCTGACGAGTGATGCAGGTGTATCAACAAGCGAAGCTCTATTCGTTTAATTTTCTTGAAAAGAAAAAGGGAAATGAAGTCACATACATGTTCCTGCTGAAACGTTGCTGAAGAAGTTGTCCCTCTTGACCTCTTGACCGTTTTTATTAGATCACAAGCAGAGTGTCTTTGCCATGTGTGTGTCGTGTATATCAGTGTGCTCGGTTTAATAACAGGCTCTTGTGTGTGAGTGCGTGAATGAAAGTGTGTGTGTGTTTCACACAGGTGATATATATACCTTACTGACAAGCCTTACTTCCTCATTCTCTCTCTCTCTCTCGCTTTCTCTCTCAATCTCCCATTCTCTCTCTCTCTCTTTCTCTCTCTCTCTCTCTTTCTCTCTCTCTATCTCTCTCAATCTCCCATTCTCTCTCTCTCTCTCTCTCTCTCTCTCTCTCTCTCTCTCTCAATCTCCCATTCTCTCCCTGTCTCTCTCAATCTCCCATTCTCTCTCTCTCTCTCTCTC
>JBCNYH010000022.1:18281896-18299258 GCA_039654325.1 Tandanus tandanus | reverse complement strand
TATATATATATGTTAGGACTCCTTAGAAACATTTCCATTCACAGTATTCCTGTACAGTGGGCCATACTATGATTTTTAAGCTTTTTAAAAAACTTTTTCTTTAATATTGGCTTCACCTCTTACTGATCATTTTTCTTAAAGAATGACTCAGAAAACATACATTTCAGCATAGTGAGTGGGTTTAGAGAAGGTGAATACAATTGCAGAGAGGCCTAAAAATGAAAAACTGCTCCTTTAAAAATAGCAAATCCCAATCATTCAGAGATTTAAAGAAGAAAATGCAATAAAAGCAGCTGTGCTAATGCTAGTGCTTGCTTTTCTCTTGTCCTCTTTTTCTTTACTCATTTCCACTACTTTTCTTTTTATAAACAAACAAAAACTCATGTTGTCATTGTTCAGTTGTTCATATTTGTCGACGTGCAGTTTCATGCCATACTATAAGCAAAAGCATTACTCAGAAGCCTAGTGGAACATCAACACACAGCCCTGCTAACAGGCCTACGGTGAACGATGGCAGCCACCAAACCTCCAGGACTAAACCAGTGAGTTTTCTGCTTTGCTTATTAAGCCTAAAAAAGAATGTGCACCGACATGGTAATGTTATAAAAGATTTTTGTCTCTGTTCGTGTGTGCTGTGGGTCTCAGGGTTTAAATCGCGAGAAGCGAGAACGGATAAAGCCCCAATCTCTCTCGGCAAATGTTCACGTCAGTGCCTCATCAGGAACAGAAGACAAAACAATATCCTTGTTATCAGGGTATGTAATATACATAAATGTCATGTAACATATGAGATACATGTCTCCTTAGAATAAATGCATTCAAGCTAAATGTTACCCACAAGGAATACAAAAATGTTACCTACAAGAAATAAAACTGTCAGTGTTAGTACCACCTGATTGGTCAGTAGGAATATTGGTTGTTAGGAAAGAATAAAACCTTTAATTGGTCATTGAGAACAGTGCGGGGAATTGATTGGCTTTTGAGAATAATGATAAGATGTTTGTCACTAGGAATAATAAATTATCTTTGATTGGTCTGTGGGAACAATGGTAAGCAGTTGCAAACAATAAGTAGTGATTGGTTGAAAATCGAATGAGCCTGCTTTCTTGGCTTGGAACATGCATATCTACCAGCTGTAATATGAGAGTCAAATAAAAAAAACGTCGCTAATATCTGTTTAGACAGTTGCTATATTTATTGCTAACCTTGTTTTTTAAGTCAAATCATTAAAGGGGTCTAACAGGTCACCAACGGAAGTAACCAATTCGTAACTTAGCTGTATAGTAGAAACAGTGACACACCTTTTCAATCTGTTTATGTGGATTGTTCACTGCTTAAGTCCCTGTTACAGAACTGTTACTGAAGAAACTATAATGTATTAGCGCAAGTGCATTAATATAAACCTGCGACATGCAGCTGCATTACTGTCAGAGCTGCTGTTAATGAATCAGGGCTGTGGTGTATATAAAGATAATAAACAGATTCTCTCTGTGTTATTAGATTGAGATTGACTCTGAGAGAGTCTCCCAGTCAGGAATGTTTGCCCCCACTGGCTGAGGAGGAAGTCTCAGAGCCAGAGAGCTTGCTGAATTCCCATCAGTTTCCATGTGACCGGTCAGCTGCTGCATGCTCGCGTGAGAATGTTGGGTGTGACAGACCGGTCCAGCAGAACCGTGGCTCTAACGGACCCCCGGCTACCCCCGCACGATCTCTCACACCTAACGGTGAGGGAAAAAAAAAACACACAACCAATTTAAAAGCTTGAATTCATGACAGAATTGATGGGGTTTTCCCCACCATGTTACCTAACGTTTTTGCACCTGGAAACCTGATCAGTTTTTTTGTCCCTGCCACACACAGGAATGAAGTAGATGCAAATTGCAGATCGAACTCACTTTTAATGTCATACAGGCAGTAGTATCCAAAACACAGTTCTAGCTAGTCATACAACAGGCATGGCTTAAGAGATCGAGCAGAGAGATCATCAAGGGCAGAAAAAAAGCAATAAAACAAAAGCAGATAGAGTTCATACACAAAGTCAGCAATGACAGAGGCAAGGCTAAGTTCAAGCTCAAGGATAATAAACAGGTCATACACTGGAAAATAAGTAATGCTCTGAAAAACACTCAGGAACAATACTTTGCAGGGAGTTTGAGCAAGGCCAAATCCTTTTATACTGTACTGTTGATTGCAGGTGAGTGGTGACAGGTGTGTTCTGGGTCATATGACTAGAAATGGTGATCTGAGATCGGTGAACAATTCCATTTGGGTTGTTTTGGTTACTGCACCCAATGGCAGTTCGGAGGTGGAGATAGCAGCATTGTCCATTAATTATTGGTTATATGATATGGCATATTTTTATAACCCATTATAAATTAAATCTTGGGAAATATATCTGCAGAAAGTCCGTTCTTCTTACACAGTATGAGCTAATAAGTCACACAAACACTGCTTGTAGTGCTAAATATAACAAAATAAGCAAAAAAAAAAAAAAAAAAAAAAAACCCTGAAAGTGCAAGGACAATAATCATATATATATATATGTGTGTGTGTGTGTGTGTGTGTGTGTGTGTGTGTGTGTGTGTGTGTGTTTTGTAATCTTTTTTAACAGCAGTGTATTAAAAGTACTATCTTTAATCTGTTTTCTTCTTTCTTTTAAAAGTTTCAGAGCACTTCCTCCTTGTTACAGTAATGCTGTTACATGCCATAATAGCTTTTACATTCGTGTTACCATTAAAGTCTCTGAATGTGGTGAAAAATGCAACATACCCACAAGTTTCACTGGTTTCTGTTTGAGCCTTTTTTGTTTATAGTACCTATAAACTAAGCACAATTCATTCCTTACCCTAGAATCAGCCTGGCTATTTCTTCTTGCTGAAACATCTGCACTTTTTTATTGTTATTATTATCGTTGTTGCTTTTTAGAGCGAAGTGTCGGAGCCCAGAGCAGACCCTCAGCAGGAACCACAGACCCTGAAGAGGCATCACGTCTGCTGGCAGAGAAGAGACGACAAGCTCGTATACAGAGAGAAAGAGAAGAAGAAGAATGCAGGCAGAGAGAGGAAACAGAGCGGTGAGGGAAAAGAGGGAAAACACACGCTCTACACAATTCAGACTTTTTCAAAATGAGTTTAATTTAATTTTCCAAATTGTTTTATCCTTTATCCGCTTTTTTATCATGAGCCCATCCCAGCCAACCCCGGGCGAAGGTGGGATACACCGCAAACAGCTCACCAGACCATTGTAGAGCTAACACACACAACCATTTACACTCACATTATCACCTAGTGGAAATTAAAAATATTCAATTAGCATAATGTGCATGTCTTTGGACAGTGGGAGGAGACCGGAGAACCCGGAGGTCAGGACTTGAACCCGGGACCGTCTTCCTGTGAGGCGGGAGTGCTAATCACTATACCACTGTGCAATGGAATAACAAATAACAATAACAAAATTATTTCTTAAAAAAAGTATAAGTGACTCATATTGGTGTGTGTGTGTATTAAGGCGAGGGAGAGAAGAATTGGCCCATCGGAGAACTGAGGAGCGAGCGAGGCGTGAGGCAGAGGCCCGGTGTGACGAGAAAAGGATAAGGGAGGAGGAAGAACAAGGAAGGAAGGCAGAAGAGGAGCAGGCTCAGAAGCAGAGAGAAGAGAGGAGACTCCAGCAACAGGTCACAGATGTGTTTATAAGCTTCTGTATCACAGTGGTGTTTGATTCTCCATTCTGATTGGTCAGAAGGTGTTAATCAATTTTCTGTAACCCTAACCCTAGTTACTAGCATAACAGCCCATTTACAGGGATTTGTATGGCAAATGCTTAATTAAAAAAGTGTGTAATTGTTGACATGTTGAAGTTTTATGTTGGTAGACATTTTTAACATTTATGGGATCACAGGAGTCCCTCGTGTCAAAACTTTGTAACATTCAGAGATAAAGCTTTTTTAGGACAGAAGACATAACAGTTTACCAGCTTTATCACTGACTTGAATGTTTCTTCAATGCATAAACCCACAGACAAAAACATAAAATCTTAATTTCAACTTGACCCTGTACTTTAAAGGTGCAATTAGTAATTTTCAAGAGTGCCTCTAGACCTTTAATGAACACACCCTTTTATTGATACTATAGAAAACCCACAATTTCTGATTTCACAGTTCTTTGCCAAAAATTTACTCTTGCTAGTTTCATTATTTCAAAATCTATAAACAAGCTTCTAAAAAAACTTTCTGTTGAAAAAAAGCTCTCAGTCATGCATAGTAATAAAACTCAGGAGGTTAAATACATAACGTATCAATGATCCATGTTTTAATAGGAGTTGCAGTTCACCTCACAATCAACAGAGGGCACTAAGTGTCACAAACTGCTTCTTTAGCTACAGTTAAAAAAATAATTTAAAAAATCTCAGGATGTATCCCAATTTCTTTGTATATGTCTTTTAAAAGTAGTACAGTCTGATCGGTCCTTGTTTTCAGAAAGAAGAAGAGGACGAGAGGCAGAGGCTTGAGAGAGAGACACGATTTCAGAAAGAGGAAACCGAGCGACAGGAAAGGAAGAAGGTAAGATGTCCGTCAGCTCAGGGATGAATGTAGGTCACGCCGAGCACTGAGACAGAGAGCTAACCTCGTCGACCATATTTATATCTCACATACTAGAAAATTATATGCTGATTATCTCTATCTCCATCTCCATTAAAAAAAAAAACCTAAAAAGAAATGTATAATGTGCTAAGATGTTATATACTTCTCTCCACAGCGGTTGGAAGAAATTATGAAAAGAACAAGGAAGACAGATGCTGAGAAGGTAATAAAGAAAATTATGGATTATTCTTTTACTGTGTTAATTTGAACAAATCCACCCAAGTATAATAATAAAGTATTTTCCCTATTTGGTAAAGACAAAGATATTGCTGTGATTGCTCCTTCTTCTTCTTCTTCTTTTGGCTGCTCCTGTTAGAGGTCGCCACAGCAGTTCTGTCCTCTGCATCCCTCTTCATCACACCAATCACCTGCATGTCTGCCCTCACCACATCCATAAACCTCCCCTTTGGTCTTCAGCTTCTCCTCCTACCAGGCAATTCCATCCTCAACAATCTTCTACCAATATACCCTTCATCCCTTATCTGCACATGTCCAAACCACCTCAATCTGGCCTCTCACACTTTATCCACAATCACTCCTACCTGTGCTGTCCCTCTAACATTTCATTTCTAATTCTGTCCATTCGTGTGACTCCCAGAGAAAATTGCAAAATCTTCATCTCTGCCACTGTCTCCAACCTGCACTGCATAGCTGGCCTCACTACTGTTTTTTTATAGGTTTTCCTTCCCTCTTGCAGATAATCTTCTATCAGAAATCACTCCAGCCACTCTTTTCCACCCATTCCACCCTGCCTGTATTCCCCTCTTCACTCCTCTTCCACACACCCTGTAACCTTGGATAGATAACGCCAAATATTCAAATTCTCTGCTCTTCCATCACTCTCCCTCTCATTCACGCTCATGTACTTTGTACTTCCTCCTGCTGACTTTCATTCCTCTTCTCTCCGGTGCAAACCTCCATCTCTCATAGTCCATGGAGACTCTTGTCTGACCTTGTCGGACAACCTGCCTATGACCATTGCAAGTTCAGAGCTGATCCTTGATGCAGTTCCACCTCCACCTTGAACCAGTCCCTCATTCCTACCGCACGCCTCACCGCTGCCACACAGTCCTCATACATATCCTGTACCACTGTCACATTCTTCTGTGCTACTTCCCTGCAATTCTCCATTAATATTCTCAAAGTAAATATGGCATCTGTGATGCCCTTCCATAGCATGAAACCATACTGCTGCTCACAGATCACCACCTCTCCTCTCAGCCTGGATTCTTCTACTCTTTGCCATAACTTCATGGTGCGACTCATTAATTTATGTCACTGTAGTTACTGCAACTTTGCATAACTCCCTTGTTCTTGAAAATTGGTAGAACACTTCTTCTCCACTCCTCAGGCATCCTCTCGCCTTTCAAGATTTTGTTGAACAGTCTGGTTAAAAAGTTCACTGCGATCTCGCCTGAACATCTCCATGCCTCCACTAGTATATCATCTGAGCCAACTGCCTTTCTACTCTCATAAAACTCATGATATGCCTCTTCCTTTTATTTTGCTACCTCTCTGTTCATGTTGTGCCACGTTTCTTTGTACTCCTGTCCTCTTTCTTCATCTCTCCCTTGATCTCCATCTCTTTCCCTTGATGCTTTCTTGAATTTTCTCATTCCACCACCAAATCTCTTTGTCTTCCTTTCTCTGTCCAGACACTCAAGTACCTCCCTTCCTAGCTTTCTCCCTCACTATTACTGCTGTAGCTGTCCAATCACTCAGAACCCTTCTCTGCTACCCACTGCCTGTTTTACCTCCTCTCTGAATTTCAAACAGCAATCTTCTTCCTTTAGCTTTCACCATCTGATCTTTGGTTCACTTCTCACTCTCCTCCTCTTCTTCACCCCCATTGTCATTGTACAGACTACCATCTGATGCTGTCTAGCAATACTATCCTTTGCCATCACCTTACAGTCACTAATCTCCTTGAGGTTTTGGTTTTGTGAGTCCACCAGCTGCACCTTCTTCCACTCTATATGTCACCCTGTGTTCCTCCCTCTTCTTAAAATATGCATTCACGACTGCCATTTCCATTTTTTTTTTTTGGAAAATCTACCACCATCTACCCTTCAGAATTCCTCTCCTTGATACTGTATCTGCCCATCACTTCTGCATCATCTCTGTTCCCCTACCTCACCAACATATGCAGTGAGGTCCGCTCCAATCACCATTCTTATATTCTTGGGAGCACTCTCAACCAGTCCATCTAACTTCCTCCAAAAATCATCCTCCTTCTCCCTCTCACACCCTACTTCTGGGGCATATGCGCTGATGACATTCAACATTACTTCCTCAATTTCTTGCTTGGCACTCATCACTCTGTCAGACTTTCTCTTCACTTTCATCACACTCCTGATGTGCTCGTCCTTCAGGATTACCCCTACATCATTTCTCCTCCCATCCACACCATGGTAGAACAACTTGAATCCACCTCCAGTGCTCCTGGCCTCTCCGCTACATTATATCAGCCAGCTCTCTCCATTTACCAGTCATCGTGCCAACATTCCCTACTGTGACCTGAACATGCTTAACCTTTCTCCTCCCTCTCTATGTCTGGAAGCATCCGCCTCCTCTTATTGCTATGATAACATTATTTTTAATATTTTTTATTATTTATACTGAAGAAATAGAATGAAAAGTAAATTTGCTCATGCTCACTGAGATGTTTCTCTTATCTTAAAAAAAAAACCCATGTATTTATACATACTATATACACATTGTTTCATAGAAGCCTGCGTTGTCATCCACACCGATGAATGAGAACATAAAGCCCCTCAACAGCCTCCCCTTAGAAGAAGTGATCAAGCTTCCAAGCCCAGCTAAGGGCTCCCTGATGAACTTAACTAACGAGGAGGATATTCTTCCCACAGTGGCCTTCAAGGAACGCAGGTCCATCCGCACCCTCACACATCTGGAGGAGATCCAGGCGCATCAAAGGGCAGGTGAGGTCCCAAATATAATAAAACATCGACATCACAACACAGCCACAAAGATTTTTAACCAGTCATGTCCAATATGCAAATGGACAAAGGATCACAGGTTATCTAGAAAAAAAATGTTTTTTTGCTAAGCGAAAAGATTAAAAAGTCTGATGACAAATGAGACTCTGACACTGAAATCCCATTTACATTTACAAATATGAGCTAATGAGCCTGTTAGCAATTTGGCATGGCTATGGTCTGTAAAAGTATCACTACTTCCTATTGGTTCTTGAGTTATTTTCCATTTAAACCTCAAAGCTTATTAAGAGCAGTTCAGATAATGACATCACAAGACAGGTTCAACAACTTTTAAACAATCACTTCCAATCTGCAAATTACCAAAGGATAACTCGATACGTGAAAACATATCATATTGGCCCACAGCTAGCTATTTTTTTTTTTAACATTAATGACTAACCAAATTTTGTTGGATTTGTGATAGATATAGTTCCTATTCTGATGGACGCCAGCCTCCCCATGAACCTAATTAGGATTAAGCAGTTCAAAAAATGAATGAATGAATGAATGAATGAATGAATGAATGAATGAATTCTGACATGTATGGTTTCACGTTAATCAAACAGTGTAAAAAGCTAATAATATTAAAGAGTGCACAGGTGTCAACCTGAGACAAATGTGAGCTCGTTTACTAGCAGCTAACTAGCTGGTTATCTACTTAGGATATCAGTTAAAAAAAAGTGTTTTTATAACTATATATATATATATATATATGGACAGATAGACAGATAAATATCATGGTATTTATATGACTGTGAATTCTGGTATTAATATTGTTTTCTTTTTCATCGATCAGAAGTCATCTGAAGATCTCCAAAGACCCTGCAACTCTGTACTTCATGTAGGACAGCAAGCAGAATCGCTTTACCTGCACTTTATGAACCTTCGACACTTTTCGCACCTTTGTGGTCAAACAGACATATTTGACCCCTTCTGAAATGTTGTTAATTTTTTCATTGATCTTTTAGTAACCCATTGTTTCACAAATCATTTCCTGCTTGGAAGTTATAATACTACTGCTACTTCCTGGTGTAACCTTTTATATGGAAAACGTAATAAACCTGACACAACCATGTCAAACCTATGTTATTGCGCGTCGTCATGTCCAGACGTGTCATGTTAGCCTTACAGCAAACAATATCCTTACATCAAATGCTAACTTTTTGTTAAGTGTCCTCTAGCTAGATATAAGCAGTGTTATCACTGTTTATGTAATCTCTCTGAAATCGATCCTTCTTCTTTAACAGCATGTCCAAAAATGTTTTATTCCTCGTATACTATTACAATTTATTATTTATTAAAGTAAGACACATTATATGTTTCGTTCATTTGTAGTTACATTTTAACAAGATAGTTCCTGTTAGCACTTATGTTATAGCAGAGATAAACATGTGTTCCTTCACCGGTCTCCCTGTTTTTCTCTCTGGTGAAGTCATTAAGATCAAAATAACTTTTTTAAAAGCATAATGTAAAAACAGGCTGTTGGAAAATGCTGACACTGGAGACTCCTTCAAAAAAAATCTCCAACATATCAACAATTAAATCTTTGTTGTTAAATAACCGAATATTTTAACTCTATCCATAATTATCAGGTTATTTCACACGTCTGCCATACAAGTCCCTAAGATTGAGCTCTTAATATAGAAAGAGTAATATAATCTCTTGAAATCTGTTAGCCAATCACAAACTAGTAAATCTATACAATATTGACTCTTTGGTCTGAAGTTCTCTGCTTTGGAATCTTTATGATAGGTCATAAGAGCTAGCTAGAACTAACGCACTTGTCATTCCAGCTAGCTCTTATGACATCATGTTAAGGAAGCTTTCATAGTATCATAGAGTATAATTTCTCTTATGACTGGTTTCTAATGTGGTTATGTCAGTCTTATGATGCATGCTTCACGGAAATTCTGAGCCAAAAGTCTTCTCGTAAAAAGTAAAAATGCTTTAGAGGAGAAATGCTAAGTGTTTAAGCTATAAAACTATATACTAATATACAGATATATACATGTTACATATATGACTTCAGCATCAGGAACCTTCTCTGTGAAGTGGTTCTTTTGTGTTTATCTGTATGAAATTGAAGTGCTTTAGCTTCAGCTGTGCTTTGCTGTGCTGCTGGGACACGAGCGCTGAGCTCAGCTGCTTCCTCAGTAACCTTTACATTTAGCATTGCTGCTATTCAGCTATTACAAAGAAGAATAAGAAAATTACTGTCCTGTGTTTGGTTTCCCAAAAGCACTGAAACACAGCATCACAATGACTCTCTCTCTCTCTCTCTCTCTCTCTCTCTCTCTCGAAAGTCTTTTGGGAAACTGGGATATGTTATCGTTTTTCCCTATCAATTTCTTGTAGAATAAAAGATCTAGTGACATTGATAACGATATGAGCTTGTGCAATGACACATTATGCATAATTAAATCAATGAATATGGAGTGTATGTGTAATTCAGTGTTTTATTAGTGTAAATAAACCTGCTTTAAAATAAACATTTGTTGTTGCAATGATACAATCACCTGTTTTGATTGCAATGAAGGAATTGTACTTCAGGCAATTACTGCTTAACTTGTAACTCCACCCCCAGCTCACAGCCTAACTCCTCCCACTGCATTATTTTAAAAAAGAAAAGAAAAGTAAAAAAGTGGGTAAAGAAGTTAGAGGGCTTTGAGGGGAGGAGCTGAGTTTCATAGAGTCTAACCTTAGGGCAGGACTAAGGGAGGAAGGGCCCACCCACCTCTGGTTAGAGAGTGTTAATATTGTTAAACTTCATGACAGAGAGAAGTACCAAATGGTCAACTTTTCATCAGCACAGGCCTTGGAAAGCTCAGGCTGATTTTAACCTGTAGACTTTAACCAGTAGATGGCATTTTGAGCCATTTTCAAACCATAAAATTAACAGAATTTGTGTGTTTCGTCACAGAACAATCATGGTTTTCTGCTAAAAAAAATTAATTTTATAACATTATTCTCGTAACATTATCATTTTATTCTTGTAACATTATCATTTTATTCTCGTAACGTTATCATTTTATTCTCGTAACATTATGACTTTATTCCTGTTAATATTTAAATTTTATTTTTGTAACATTACAACTTTATTCTCGTAACATTCCAACTTTATTCCGTAACATTACAACTTTATTCTCATAACATTACAATTTTATTCTTGTAACATTAAAATTTTATTCTCGTAGCATTAAAATTTTATTCTTGTGACATTTATTCTTGTAACATTACAACTTTATTCTGAAACATTACGATTTTATTCTGGTAACATTACGACTTTATTCTGGTAACATTACAACTTTATTTTGGTAACATTACCAGTATATTCCTGTAACATTACGACTTTATTCTTGTAACATTACGACTTTATTCTTGTAACATTACGACTTTATTATTGTAACATTACGACTTTTTTCTGGAAACATTACGACTTTATTCTTGTAACATTACGACTTTATTCTGAAACATTACGACTTTATTCTTGTAACATTACGACTTTATTCTTGTAACATTACGACTTCATTCATTCATTCATTCATTTTCTGAACCGCTTAGTCCTAATTAGGGTCGCGGGGAGGCTGGCGCCCATCTCAGCCGACTCTGGGCGCGGGCGGGGTCATTACGACTTTATTCTTGTTACATTACGACTTTATTCTGAAACATTACGACTTTATTCTGAAACATTACGACTTTTTTCTGGTAACATTACGACTTTATTCTGGTAACATTACCAGTATATTCTTGTAACATTATGGTTTTATTCTCGTAGCATTACGACTCTATTCTGGTAACATTACGACTTTATTCTGGTAACATTACGACTCTATTCTGGTAACATTACGACTTTATTCTGGTAACATTACGACTCTATTCTGGTAACATTACGACTCTATTCTGGTAACATTACGACTTTATTCTGGTAACATTACGACTCTATTCTGGTAACATTACGATTTTATTCTGGTAACATTACGACTTTTTTCTGGTAACATTACCAGTATATTCTTGTAACATTATGGTTTTATTCTCGTAGCATTACGACTCTATTCTGGTAACACTGCGATTTTATTCTGTAAAAAATACCCGTGTACTTGAGGACACGGCCTGAATTTAAATATCAAAAGAAGATGTTTCTGTCGCCCTCTAGCGGGGGCTCCTCGTATTCCATGTATGTCAGCCATATTAGCGCCGAGTCTCCTCCATCTCATCCACTGCCGCTCTCTCAGCGCCATGCAGCCTGCTCCAACTCCAGCTCCATCCCCAGGGCCGTGACGAGCAGAGAGCGAAAAAAACAAGCCCCCCTAAATATTCACTCTGATACAAAAAAAAAAAGAAGATATAACGAGTGCACCATGGAGGCTGTTAAAGCATTTAACGGCGAGGTTTGTTGATTAACCTCTAATGTATATGCTTTTCTAGGTTTATTATGAGTTCTGATAAAATATGATCTGTGGCTAATGCTAATCGCTGTAGGCCGCGACTCTACGTGCAGCACTAGCGCCTAGCTAGCCGTTAGCTCTGCTAGCTAAATCCGTGTGTTAGCTGTCGATTCATTTAGTTTAGTTAGCGCAAGAATTCCAACACGGCTGGTTGTAAAAGTAAGATAAAAACACAGAAAGGCATAATGTTTATGCCTTTATTCATTTAATGTATATCAGGCACAATGGTGCTAACTGGAACACCCCAGGCGAGGCTAACACAAAAGCCGCTAGCATGTTAGCTGAGCTAATACATGATTAAAAAATAATAAACCCTGGTGCTGGCGAATGTAATTCTTATTAATTTTATCAATACGACAGTAAAAATTAGAACCGAGTTCTCGTCTCACATAACTCATACCTAACTAGCTGAATAGCTAGCATACTTAGCATTAGCTTACATAGGCATTCATTGCTAGCCAGCAGCACAGTAATATACTTATATGTACACAAACACACACATATACATGTGTGTGTATGTATGTATGTATGTATATATATATATATATATATATATATGTAAGGTGTGTGTGTGTGTGTAAAGAATAAAAATATCTGATTTAACTTGTAAAATCATTTTTGATAGTGTTCCTCATTCTGATATAGATATCCTAAAAAAATAAAAACACATCATAGACATGATCAATAGAGCTGGGGAAGAAACCGTGACAGATGTGTTGAGGATGGGAACATCTGGATTATTTAATCAACAATGCGGCCTCCTGAGCCTCTGTCCAGAATAAGGTCGTTGTTGTTTCCTAGTCCTGTCCCAGTGTCTGTGTTTCTGTTCTCACACACACTCATGCGGATAGAGTTCATTATCTAGAACCTACATCATTAACCCTTTCACGAGGCTGGAGAAACGCTCCAGAAACCCGAGCTCTTCACTTCCAGGAGCAGGGAACCCTTAAAGCCCCGTTCTGATGGCGTTACTTTATAGTGAATCATTCTAAAGTCCCACAGGACGGGCAAGTGTTTAGCAGGTTGTATGTTTTGCTGGTGTGTATTATCTGATATTTACAGAAAGGATAATGATTAGCGATTATTTATTTCTCTGACCCATTCAGGAAGTGATCGGTATCACTGATGCGTGCACTACGAGAGTAAATACGCCATGGAGCAGCAGTCAGTCAGCTTTAACCTCCACGTGTGGTGACTTAAAGTCACACACACAATATTTATCTGGATGTGGCTGAAATCTGAACACGTTTTGAGTTTGGTGTACACCAACGGTTCTGAAAACAAAAGATCTGAAAATTTCTCAAGAAAATATTTTTTTGGGCAGAAAACACAAAAGTTGTCGATCCAGATGGGAATAAAGTCAGAGAGTAGCTTGTGTAAAACAGGAAATGCTGCCAGATCCCTCTCTACACCGGAATCAGGAGTACGATATACACACTGTGTTTCATTGAATTCGCAACAAAACCAAAGATCAAACCAAATAAAGTAAATGAGCAGACTCAAGCGCCCTGTGCCCTCAGGGGGAGAGACTTGAGTTCTTTCTGCCTGCACTTTGGCTCTGATTTGTTATATGTGATTAGGAACTGTGCTGGTACTCTGTGAGGTTAAATAGTGTGTGTGTGTGTGTGTGCGTGTGTTTTGTTTTTCAGCTGTACTCTCTGAATGAATACAAGCCTCCGATCTCCAAAGCAAAGATGACCCAGATCACCAAGTCTGCTATTAAAGCGATAAAGGTAAGTATTTAGATAAGCAGAGTAAAATGAGAGAGAAAGTCAAGGTTTTTATTTCCTCTCAGCATCGTGACGTGTAGCACACAGGGATTTAATTCATGGGAATGAGTCCTGACGTATTCCCTTCTCATTCCAGATCTCCAAATTAAAAAATTTTAATCACCGGTCGTTTGAACCAAGATAAAATATGATGTTATTGATTTGTATTACACTTAAAACACAGCGCCGAGGGTGTTATTATAAAGGCTCATTTATATTTGAAAAGTGGCCACCATGTAAATCCTGCAGTTATATGATATGTTGCTGTGTCTGTACTGAATCCATTTTTATTTATTTATTTAGTCTACTGGATATTTACCTCCACCACAGCAGCAGTATTGTAATCACCAGCGTTTGTCTCTGTGTCCGTTTACCTGTGAACAAAATCCTAACCACATCCGTGCAAGGATTTTGTGGGGACACCACCCTAACTGAGTCCCAGATGTGATTTGATTTTGGAATGTCAAGTTCAAAAAGTGAAGGTCAGAGCAAGGTTTGGAGATAGACATTCCCCATGTTAAAATAAAAATTGCTTACATCAGAAAAACAATGTGATAAACAACTAGCTGCAGTGAGAGACAAATCACAGGATTTTGAATGCTTAACTTTAAAACAAGTGCTGATAGACGTGCTGTTACTATGAAACACTAAAATGAAACTGTGTGTGAACTTTCAGATAAGACATTTACTTTTGACCTTGAGTGACCTTGAGTGACCTTGCAATTTCAAACCCCGGCCATCTTGTAAGTCATTTAAACAAGAGAGTTTTCTAGCTAAATTGGTCACATCCAAGTACTATGGGACATACCGTAAGACAAGCACATGGGTAAATAAAACCAGTACCCATATAAGGGTGGGGCTGGTGGTTTAGTGGTTAGGGTGCTGGGCTTATGATTGTGAAATCATGGCTTTGAATCCCCCATTAGACTCCCATCATGCTAAGACCCCTGGGCAAGCACTTAACCCACAAGTGTGCCTCAGTCCTCCCAGCAGTATAAATAGGGTACCAGTAAAATTACTGGGAGGGTAATCTGCAATGGGCTCTGTATGCGACCTATCCAGGAGGAGTTGAACTCTTAGCCGCTTCACGCTACAGAAACCGGGATAAGCTCCGGCTCTAATGAGCCACTAAAAAGCCCAACAGACCTTCCTTATGTATAATATAGGACATACTGTAAGATGAGGACGTGGGTAATTAACACCAGTACATTACTCTTTAGTCTAGATGAGGAAATAGTTAGAAATTTGTGGTGAAGTTTTCAGATATGAAAAAGAGAGATCACGACAATCACGACAGCGAAGATGGAAAAAAGGGAAAAAAAGAAATGGAGCTGTTGCTGTGCTGTGCATTGCGTTTGACTCGGAAAACGGACGTATAGAGATGTCTCGACTCTGATTGGCTGTCTGGTGGACGCCGGTTTTAGTGCTCCAGCTGTATTGAAGATGCGCACACGAGTGAACGTTGTCGCAGAACAGCTGCTGAATCTCTTTCAGAATGAGTTGCATATGTAATTTGTTGGTTTATGCCGTAACCAGATGTTTGGTGAGAATGTCAGGCATCTGGCACTAAGACTAGAAATTAAAATGTTGGAGTTGTAAAGAGATGATGATGTACAGATTATCTGAGCAGTGTCAGTGTAATCACGTGAGTGGATTAATATCAAAGAGAGGTTGGTGGTTGCGGTGTTGTGACATCACCAGACAGGATTTTACTGTGAGGTGAAACTGTGAAGCCTTTCCATGAGGATATTTCCTTTTAAAGGACTTTTTTTTTTTTTTTTTTTTGGAAAGGGGTTTATGGTGGGTTCGGAAATGGATGCGGTGTTGAATTCTCGATTGTGATTGGTCCGCATGTCTAATCGAGTGGTTAAAGCTCTGATCCTGCGTTCGGAAGTTTAGGAGGTCAAACCTCCGGAAATCTTGACCCATCCTTCATTTTTTGGATTGTATACATTTCACTTTGAGGTGTGTGTGTGTGTGTGTGTGTGTGTGTGTGAGACAACCTTCTCCGAAACACAAATGTACATACGCGTACAGGCATTTCAGATCAGCAGTCAAGTGGAAATGATACAGATAAGATCGGATCACCTGATGAGCTGCTGCATTGTGTGGATTTTAAATCCCCCACCTTTTAAAACAAAGAGAAAGTTCTTCAAGTTCTTTGTGGAAAAATCTTTGAAAAATCACGCTTTCGTTTTAACGTCTACAAGAATTTTTTGCGAGGTTTAAATTGTTCCTGAGAATAGTTTCAATAATGAGACGTCTCAGAAAAGTAGATTGTGATCTTTGCTCCAGTACCAGCACAGCAAAAGTCCAGATTAATATTTTTATTCATTGATATGAAATTTTCCAGGCTTTGCGCTGTTCCTAAGTGTTTTTGGAAAATTATTAATTGGCTTTAATATTATCCCACTGTACAGTATCTAGTTTAATATTAAACAGAAAGACGACTGGTGTGAGCAGGAGTTGGTTTAAAAGACGTGTTGCTTGAATTATAGGCAGCGTAAACGATCAAGGAATTAAAACAGTTATGAAAATTTTATTAGAGGAATTTTTTGTAAAAGGCAATGTGTGTGTGTGTGTACGTATTCATTGTGGCTGAGTTTGAGTTTTTACTAGTCAGCTTTGTCTTTCTGGTACCAATATCTTATAGTCTCTTAGTTTATACGTCATGAGTATGTTTTAATTTTATTTATTTAATTATTTTTTATTATAATATCATTATTCTCGCCCGTCGAGTTTGCCTCAGTATCTCACAACCACCACCAGCCAGGGAGGGGTAAGAGCAAGCACTTGTTTTCTCCAAGACAAGTGATACTCTCTGCCCACATTTTTATTAATTTTTTTCCTCCAAGTCTGCAGCGCATGCATTTTCGGGGACAGTATGAAACACTCGGAGGAAAAGCGCTATCCGCCCCTTGTATTAATGTGCTAACCGGTGCCCATGATTAGCCTCAGCGGAAGCGATTGTATACTATACACCCTTTCATTGAGAGCTCAGCTGCGGATGGCTGTGGCATCAAACTAGATTTGAACTCGCGATCTCCGGGATGATAGTGGAGCACCTAGTTGTTGCATCACTCGGGAGCTCGTGAAGCTTTTTATTGAAAGTGTACTGTGGAATGTTGAAATTATTGCAGCGTTTGTTCCATGTTCTCTAAAGTAAGATAAGGATTGTGTACTGAGTCCCATGTTTGGTTCCAGCGTCACATGTTTGTTGTATGATGAATTCTTACAGTATTCAAAAAATGTTATTGTAGACAGGGTTGCGCTTACTTTCTGAAGATCATCGGAAAATGCCAGAAAGATGACACGGAGTGTTTCTGGTGACTTCTGATTAACAGTGTCAGGATTGTTTTTCGTGCACAGAGAAAACATAAATGCAGTAAATTCATTCATGCGTTCATTTTCTGAACCGCTTATTCCTAATTAAGGTCGCCGGGAGGCTGGTGCCCATCTCAGCCGACTCTGGGCGAGGGCAGAGTACACCCTGGACAGCTCGCCAGGCCA
>JBCNYH010000022.1:18240216-18254117 GCA_039654325.1 Tandanus tandanus | reverse complement strand
ACACACACACACACACACACACACACACACACACACACACACACACACACACACACACACACACACACAGAGACAGAGTTAACGTAATGGCTACATGTGCACATAAGCATCCTGACATCACCAGATACCTTCTTACTGTAGCTCTGTTTATTTTGTTATAAGACTATCTGGAGGCTTCAGTCAGTAACCTTCAGGTCTTCATAAACCACCAAGTTGTCTGGAGTCTCTCTCTTTCTCTCTCTCTCTCTCTCTCTCTCTCTCTCTCTCTCTCTCACACATACCACTGAGCTGTGCATCATTCCAAAGTCATATTTCATCTGCAACTAACAAGCTTCTGCCTTTTAATACTGTAAGTTTGTCTTTAAGTGACACAACTGCCGTTTACACCCAGGAAAAATGGACTCATCCAGAAAAAGCTAAACACTTTTGCTTAATTGATGTTCCAGTTTAAGTTCCATCCATCCTAATTTCTGTTGTTGATTTCAAGATGAAATGGACTTCATCTAATTGACATCGAGCCAGAACCTACAAATGCATTGCAGATGTAAGAGTAAATAAAAAAGAAAGCCCGGTGTCCAGTAGCTTCATGCTTGAAGTCCTTTTGAAAAAATTTTTTTCCACTTATTAATTTTCTATTGAAGTGGACTCTATACAGCTGCGGAATAATAAAGTAGAATTGCTATGCACTCCTCCCTTCAAATCCAGGCCAGCTTTTATCACTTGGTGCTGAAATTTAAATCCACCGCTTTCATCTTTTTGTACTTGCACACGCCTGGCATGTCATGACACAACCAGGCTGAATGTAGTTCAGCCGAAATTGAATAAAAAATAAAATAATAATAATAATAATAATTTGTAGGGGCACACGACCCATTGATGGCCCTTGGGTTAGTGCATGTCACAATACCTCAATTTACTTAGATGATATCCGGATTCTGCTCATCTACATTTTATGAAATTCCACTCTTGTAAAAATTTGCTCGTCAGTTCGTTGGAGAATATCAGGGTTGATAACAGGTCAGTTTTTTATTTTATAGATAAATGAGAACTGTATCCAAAAAGCTGCAAATTTCCCCATTCAGTGCCAGCCAGCATTGGGAGGGGGATTACATTTTTAAAGTAATTTAAAGTTAGTTACTTTTGGATTTCTTCTATACCAGATATGCAAATACAGACAAGAAAGTATAAAAGTTATGTTGTCTCCATTTTGCCAAAATCTCCTTCTACCAAATCCCGCTCTTAACACCCAAAAAAAGATTTTCTTCCTGTTTAAAGTGGTAAAAACAAGATTTGATGGTTATAATGTAGAGCACAGAGCAGGTAAAATTCTGGTAAAACAGTATAACAGATTACTGCTTTATTTTGAATACAACACCTGCAAATCATGTTAATTGTGGACTACTTTCCAAGTATATGCATAAGCAAGGATATTACACCTACCAAATATACGTCACCAGGACATTAAGGTACCTTTATTGTGGCTGTTTGAGCCAGATAAAATCAGATGTTCATCAAATCAAATCTTTTGGCTAACTGGCATTATCACTTTTTTCCATAAACCGTTAGCATCACCTCTTACATTCCCAAAATATTTTTAGGGATATAAGAGTTAGGCACTGGGAATTAAGGTGCAAGGAAACAAATTTTTAAGAAATATATTTTTTTAATCAAGTTTCTTAAACTATCAGTAAAGGTAATGAAACGTTATGAATCATCCAAGTTTTTGTGCCCTTCATTTTGCTACCAATTGTTTGTCAATGTGGTAAATAGAAATGAAATAATAAAGGAAAATGTTGTGGAAAAGAAACACAAATTTTGGGCAAAGTGTCAAGTGGTCAGCAGCTGGCCAGGGTGCCACTATAAAAACCCACAAAATCGCCAGCCTGTGCAGTCAGCCCTGACTCCTCATCAGATACATTGGTTATATTTCTAACTAACCCTGCATCATGTTACAAATTAACCCTGATGCAAGGAAGGTTGGAACATCTGATGCAAAATATAATTTTGCTCTCTGAAATATTTTCTTACAAATATTTGATAAAGTAAACAATCCTTGTCAAAGCTATAACCTAAAAGACTATCTTTCAAATAAAGTCACCCTCAGCAACTGCATGAGCATTACAGGTGGGGCAAATTTATAAAGTGTGTTCCAACTAATCCCCGTCTCCCCTATAGTAGTGGCCTTTATGTGAAATGTGTTCCAACTAACTCCACTCTTCCCTTTAGTATTGTCATTGTTTTAGCAATAGACAGGTTAGCAAGTTTATTTTAGCTAGCGTTAGCGGATTATCTTCTTACTGATAGATGTTTATTTAAATCAGATGTGGAGTCTCTAGATGATATTTTTACAGCTGATGAATTTTCCACACAGCAAAAGCGGCAGCAGCTATTGTGAAGAAAACGACCGATTAAGCGATACTGTACACTTTCTCCAAAACTGTGTAATTAAGAAAAGGGAAAGTGTTACACAGACATTTTACAGAGTCTTTGCTATTAGTTAGCATTTACTCATGGGTGTTTTTATTTGGAGACAAGCAGCTGGAGACGTTTGTAAAGTTCATGGTGCTGCTTTAAGGGGTTGTGTGCTCTCTCACGGATGGCAATAACTTTTCCCCTTGCTGTTGCTGTCCAAGTAGTTGTTTGTACTCCGCCTTTATTTGTAGTGTATCCTGTTTCATTTATTTTAATATGTAATCTGTTAACTGTAATCTCCGTATTTACAACATGTACCGGTAATCTGATTACATCTTTTTTCTGTAACAGAATACACTTAGCTTTTTTGTATCCAGATTACATAACACTGTTACAGGTAATCACTTACTCCCCAGGCCTGATGTGAGCTTCCTGTGTAAAATTCTAAAATCTGAAAATTGCAGCACTGTTCATTAATAAATCTGTGCACGAGAGTGATGACATAAACGAAAGTGAAACGTCTCACTGCATAGTGTGAGTGCAGGTAATAAGTGATTAAAGGAGAAAGAAATGGAGTGGCGATTTTCACAATTACGTTTTGTGGTTTCAGGGAGCTAATAGAGGTCTGTTTTAAACTTGAAGAGGACGATAAATGTGCATATCTGTCCAGTAGCCTTTAAAATTGGTCGTCCTTTGAAACGATAGTCATCACTTGAGATGGTCAATCTGCAACAAACAGCCTCGGAGGATCTGCTCTAAAAGCCACATTGGTTTCTCCAGAAAACTGGAGTGTCTGAACTACAGACAGTTTCTACATTTAATACTTTAATCTGTTCTTCACCAGATATCAAACCCAAGGCCTGCCTACCAAATATGGCTGCCTCATTTCATTCAGCCCACATCTAAAAAGATTAAAAAACCATGAAATTGATTAATAGGGAATCAGGGGAGATGATTAAATCATGATCATCTACAAGAGTCGGTGGGCAGGGCATACTCTCTTCTGTCAATCACAAAATGCTAACTGACGTTGAGGGTCTTTGCGTGAGTTCATGTATGCGGAAGAAGGAGAATATTGCTTTTACTTCACTTAAAAACGTAAGAAAATACCAGTTGGTGGGTGGGGGTTTGGTCAGAATCAAATTCAGGGGAAAGACTTAAAAAACGTAAATTGTCTGAAAAAAGGAAAATTTAGCTTGTTATTTAAAGAAATACGTTTGAGGAAATTATTCAGAAAGGTCATACATAAATACCGTAGGAGATTTTCTGGTTTGCCATTCTTTGACTTTGATGGATTCACTTGTGGAGTTGTCAGATAATCTTAATATAAATACACCTGTTCCTGGTAGAACCACAAGTAGCAAACAAAATACAGGATAGAAACATCAACCAAGATATGTTTATAAAAATAATACCAAAAAAAAAAAGCTGTTAAATATCTCTTGAAAGGCCATCTAAAGCAATACAAACCAAGGGAACGGTTATGGCACCTAAAAGAACTTATTAAGAAAAATTCATTGGCTGAATAAAGTGGTGGTTAACTAGAGTTGAAGCCTTATAGGTAATATTTAACTAGATGCTCCCACCACCGTGTTTCACAGTGGGATGATTGCATTGTGGACTACTGTGTGTAGATTCGCTACAAAAAATATCCAGAATATATATTCTGTCCACCTCACTTACAGATGTTTTAGGGGATACTGACTGCATACTGACTCTCCTAAGAAAGGCGGAAAGGTCTCAAAGCTCTGTCCCTTTTTGTCAGGTAGCTTGATGGCACTGCATTGAGCCTAGTAGACCACCTTCCTGGTCTTTGGGCATTTGCACACTTCCTGTCGCGTGAGTTCGACTGCACACAGTCTGTAAATCTGGCCATCTGGTGCCGGACAAATGGAATGCCATAACTGTGCGGATGTATGCTCCTTTTAGTCATGTATTTGCCAGTGTTCGAGACTTGAGGAACCTGAGATATGCACTGGAAATTTAAGAATTTCAGATTCTTCTAAAATCAATGTTCATGCCACTAAAATATCCGCACAGCTCAGCAGGAACCTGCTCGAAGCTGTACTCCAGACCCCACATCTACAGAACGAAAACCCTGGCGAGAGAAAACACTCTTGTAGCTTGTTAGACGAGTTGAGTTGACTTGGGAGCTAATAAAACTCTTACAGGGTGAGCTATTAAAAGTCTGCGTGTGGTGTTGTAGTGGTAATTCTTTATACAGTCCAGACACTGCAGCGTTTGCATACTCAGCCTGCTTTGCGCTTCTTTCTGGCAACCTGAATCACCAAAACACTCTCATGCTACATGGTTTAATTAATCTCATGGTTCATGAGAAACAGAGCCTCTGTGCATGCTGAGCTTCTTCAGGAGAAACATCCTGTTTGGATATGTTCACGTTACGAACCGTTCTGATTTATGATGATGTTTGAAAGTGACCTCTATCCACTGTAATTGTGAAACTGGTCTTAAATAATCCCTGTGCACAAGTTTATAAACTCATTTGTAGTTGTGCTTGATGTGCAGTAAAAGTAAATGGTGTTTGTGAAAGAGTGAGAGTGAACAAGCTTCTGTATCGAAGAGCTTTCACACTGGAGGTCGTCTGCAGCTGTTCCCTCTCTTTATGGTCAGGGCGAGATGATAGATATACATCTGCTTTGTAAACATGTCCTTTTGACAGTGTCCATGCTGTCCTCAGATACATTAAAGGGAAACTCCACTCTGAAACAAAATATTTATAGTATATTTAGTATTAATTTTGGTGTGAATTTAATGAGGAATCCAGTGTAAAAGGAGCGGAAATGTCAGCACACGTGCTAGACACAAAATCTCACAATGCACTGCAGCTATATAGCACAGTTGAGACTTGACTCGGCTTGTTAGGCGTTTACGAAATAAAGGTGTTGATTATGAGGATGAGAGTAACGTGAAAGTTTTGCAAAAAGAGAATTGGACAGAATAAGGCCCACCGCATCTCTTCATTCAGAAAAAGAAGGATTCCTAAGAAACCCGAGAAGCACACGAGAAGTTTAAACTTTAAAGTATTTGATTATAAAACAAACGCCTAATGGACGTTGATTATAAAGATTAATTTTCAACTCCTCATGGTCTGATGACCTCAGTTGACATGCTGGCTTTGTCCACTAGAGGGCAGACACACTCTTGCCACAGCTTCAGACACACCTCTATTCTGATGCCAGTCTGGTGTAGACCATGTGGATACGTCACTGTTCTACCCCTTTCTGTCTGGTATAATAGATATCGTAAAGAACACGGTGCTCTGCATAAGTATGTACCCCACTGGACATTTCCAAATGGTGTGGTTTACAAATGAAACGGGGGTAATGGACAACCAGGACAGAAACAAAGTCCTGCAAAAGTACCAGTCAGGTTATGGTTATAAAGGCAATTCAAAACGTTGAACATATAATCTTTCTCTTTCTTTGTAATGCATTACAACATCTAGGGGAACTTATTTTAAAGTTTAATGGCCACACAAAGTGGGGTTTAACCATAGATGCGGCCCTGAAGGTAACATTTCACATGAGGGTCCCACCAATGTGCTTCACTGTGGGCGGAGTTTTATGTGGAATCTTTTATGTAGATTCTTTGTGCCCCAAATCCCAATTGCGTCCACTTCAGTTACAAATGTTCTGTTGGTGTGCACAAAGTATTGACACCCTGCCTCCCTCCAACCACCACTACGTTTTGGCACTGATTGACTGATTTTTTTTTTTGCGCTTTATTAGACACACCGTATGGGTAATAACGGTTGGAATATTTTAAAATGTTATACATGTTAAACATGGATGACCCAGCCCTCATTCCCGCTTCGGATTCTGCTGTGTAACGAAAAGTGCAACCTGATTTAGTCTAGGATCTTTCCTGTTTCAGCTTTCCCATTTTAAATATAGCTCCCTTTTATGTCCTCAGCCAACCGTGTGATCATGTATTTTATTGCTACCTTTGGTTTTGGTGTGTTCACACCCAACATTTCTACATTTTTAAAAGGGAGGAAGTTACATGGTTTCTGTTCAGGAGTTGTGCAGAAGCAGGAGTAAAAACAGGCTCGGGAAACAGTAGCAAAAACTTGCATTTAAGCTACACAGTGTAGAACTGGGAGTTTTATTTTATTCCGGTCCTGTTGTTGTATCATGTATGGGTCATTCTCATAGAAATGCATATTTTATTTCCCACTCTTTATATTTCCAGTTATTTTTTTTTTAAAGATTGCAGTTTTTTCATTTTGTATAAATCACATGGTATAATCACACCCAAATGTATGTAAAAATAATAATAATAATTTTATTTTAAAAAAAGCAACACCTACCTTAACTGTAGTTATGTGCACAAATGCTGAATTAATAATATGCTGTGTCCCCAATATATACTTTAACATCAGTTCTCCAGTTATTAAAATGGATTTGCCCAGATTTGTTCTGATATAAAAGTACCTTCATGTGTTGACAAAGCTGTATATGTACAAAGACGGAAAATTAATACATTTTGGCGTTTTGAGCATATGAAGTTATGTCCCCAAGAACCTTGTCAACTCTGTTACGTCAACTCTGTTAAAATCCTGTAATAATATTGCTGTAATTTATGATTCAAAAAAGCTGGAGCTTCAAAACTTTCCAGAAATATATTCTGTACCATAGTGTTTATTTGTAGATATTTTGCAAGTATTTCTGTGAAAATTATTCCTTGGGAAGGTGCGGTTTGAATTTATACACTTTCATGAGAATGACCCGTATATCCACCATGACAGGCACCAAAAAAAAGGAGTAAAGCATAAGCAGAATGATCTAATATTAGCTCACCAATATTCCTCAAAGCCTTAATTGATTTAAATTTGATTAACTGTTTAATCTGTGACTCATGCTGCTACAGTCCTTGACCTGCTGCTGATGTCAGACGATCATTTATTAATTTATTCCTGTTTGATTTGGGTGCCCTAGCTTTGAGTCATCCGTCTCTTTGTCTCCAAAGATTTGCTCCAGGCCAGGGTGATTGAGGGCAGGAAGCTGCTCTATGGGGGGTCAGGGGTCAGCTGGACGGGGCTTCAGTATGTGACACCAGAGCAGCTTTAACAAGCAATCTGTATTTCACAAAGAGCTCAGGCACATCACAGCAGGAACACATCTAATTAAATAAATTAAAAAAAAAAAAATAGTATTTTCTAGCTTTCACAGTTCCAGTAAAAGGTACAGAGCCGATATACAAATCCTGACATATACAGAGCTTGGAAGAAAAGGCCTCTACAGCATTGCAATCCAATCTGTGCCATATTGCAATTCTGAGCATCATGTCGCAATTATTACTCACACTCATTCGCCTAACCGCTTAATCCTACTAGGGTGGTGGGGAGGCTGGTGCCTATCTCAGCCGACACTGAGCGAAGGCAGGGTACACCGTGAACAGCTTGCCAGACCATTGCAGGGCAACACACACACACTTGTTCCTCAAGAACAGCTTTTACCCACAAGCTGTTGAATGTACAACCCCACCACCACCACCGTCACACACACTGACTGAATAACCATCATTCAGACCATCTTCCTGGACAGTGCAATATTACTCTTTAAGTGCAATACTCATGTTTAGAGCAGGTCTCGAACATCATATAACATTTTAGCATCATGCACCTTATGATTAAAAAGCTCTACCTTTCACCCTGTGTATACCATGCACCTTTGACATATCATGCACCCTTCTGTGTATGTCTGTAAATGTGTGAATATGTGGATAAATGTATAAGTCTGTACATGTGTAAATATGTGGATAGATGTATGTGTGTTTGCATATACAGGATATATGTATGTATATGCGTCTATGTGTACATATAGGTATGTGTATACGTGTATGTGGGTATATGCACATATATAGCTTAGTGTAGTTATCTTAGTTGTCTTTTGTGCACTTTTCCATAACTACTGCTAAACTGATTTGCATTATTCATGCAACAGTTGACGACAAAGAACTCTTTATCTTTTATCTCTTTATCACTCAAACATAGGGTTAATTTGGAACCGCCAGTTAACCTAATGTGCATGTCTTTGGACTGTGGGAGGAAACCAGAGTACCTGGAGGAAACCCACACAAGCACAGGAAGAACATGCAGACTCCAAACTGAAACTTCCGAGTCTGGGACTCAAACCCAGGACCTTCTTGTTGTGAGGTTGATATGCTAACCAATACACCGCCATGCCAACCCATGTCACAATTGGCATTTTTAAAAAGCTTGTATTTTTAAATTTTTGTGGTGATGATAATTCTGAATCTCTTATTGAGTCAAGTTATTTGACTCAGCTCTTCAACCACACAACTGTCAAGTATGAGATTTATAATACACTCGTTTTTTACCAATCATAACATTACTATTTATACTGTATATTATAAAATCTAAATAAAGTCCTAATTTGCGTACAGCGCAACATATTCAAGTTGACTGTCTGAGGTGATTCAAAGAGTCGACTCGTTCACAAACGACACATCACTCATCCATGCTACAACTCTGGTTCAAACATCATGCTGAAAGACGCATTCCCAGGTCTTAAATTCCAAACTACAGGAGCTTGTAATTAAATATTTTCCTTTAGCCATCTGTTTATACCGAACTGCTCATCATACTTCACGTTAACTCTCCCTCAGGTCTTTACACCTGGTTCTACAGTGTGACTCACCTCAGTGCTCCTGTGCTCACACACTCCTGAAACACATGTACACAACCACTGCCCCGAAGCTTCATTTCCTGTTAGTTTTCACAGACCTTCATTAAGTTTATAACATGCCTCAGACATGCTGGACACACACACACACACACACACACACACACACACACACACTGGCGCATACAAGTTGAAAAGAGAGCCACAAAGAGATACTTGTTTGTGGGAGGCTGAGAAGCGTGTTCAGCTTAAACGATTGTTAAAAGTTCTGTTTTTATGAAAGGCCTTTTAATTTTGCTGATAATTTCAGTATTACGATATAAAACAATACATCAGACACCAACGTTCCATATCCAGACTGTTTTACTCTTCTTATACCACAGCAGTTTGAGACTTGATTACATTTTACTAACATTATAGCTGCTTTAAACTGTCGTTCCCTCACCAACTTTTCTTTATGCTCATGACATGTTTTAAATCCGTTTATAGGGATTATTATAAATCCCAATGAATTAGAACCAATTAGAAACAATAACATGAACATTAAATTAAAATACAGGTGCCTGCTTCGAAATTCAATGAGGCTACCTGCACTACCTGATTGTCAATATGATCTGGGTTTAACGCCCAAAAATCTAACAGTTTGCTCCACGTTAAGAATCTTGGAGTAAAATTTGACATGTTAGCCGTGACATTTAGCAGCGTTTCAGTCCTCTCCTCCCCTGTGGCTGCTCCAATCTGCTCAACCAGTTTGCTGCATCAATATTCCCCCACTTGCCGGATTTAATTATTCAACATCATGTTTATTAATGACAGTGGACATCTGTAGTCCTTTTCCTCATCCAAACCCACCACCCTGAGCAGACGAGCCCCAGATTAAAGACAGAAGTGTGAAACTCTGACAAGACTCTGCTTCTCGAGGCACTCGCTGATGCGTGAAAAAGGAAAATGATCCATGATCCTCTGCAAGAGCTGAGACAGGAAGTGACATCTGGCCCCAGGGGATAAACACTCAGGACTGGGCTTCACTCTTAGGCCACTATATGATGGATGATACTGATATAAAATCAATCTTGCAATTATTTATTTAATTTATTGTTAACAATTTATTTATGTACTCTGGGCCTACAGGGCATGGCTTCTAATTTTCTTATGTCCAAAAACATCTAATCTCCCTACATCTTGAGAAGCCAATAGGGCACTATATTTCCTTTTAGTGCATCTACTGACACCAGTAGAACAGTTTATTTAAATTTACAGCATCTAGAATAGTCTTTAGGACACTATAGTTAATATTTCCTTATCTAGGGAAGCCTGTAGGGCACTAATATTTCATTTTCCTGCATCTAGGAAAGCCTGTGGGGCAGTGTATTCCCCCTTTCCCACATATAGGGAAGCCTGTAGGGCACCACATTTTATTTTGGTTTCTAGAAAATCCTGTGGTGCACTATATATATTCTTTTCCTGAATCTGGGAGACCCTATAGAGCACTAAATTATTTCCCTTTCCTGCATCCAGGGAAGAGTATACGATACTATATTTCATTTTCTCACATTTAGGGACACCTATAGGGCACACACTTTCCATCTCCCATGGCAGTATATTTAATTTGTCTCCATCTAGGGAAACCCTGTGGGGAACTACATTTATTTGTCCCATCTCAGAAAGCCTACAGGGTACTAAATTTAATTTTCCTGCATCTAGGGAAGACTTATGGCGCTATGTATAAATTGCTTCCATCTAGAGAACCCTGTAGGGCACTATATTTAATTCTCCCATCTAGGAAAGCATATTGAGTACTATATTTCATTTTCCCCACATCAAAGGAAGCCTGTAGGGCACTACACTAATTATACACGCAGTTTGGGAAGCCTGAAGGGCACTACATATCCTTTATCCGCATCTAGGGAAGTTGTAGAGCACTATATTTAAGATCCCCACATCTAGGGAAGCCTGTAGGGCACTACATCTTTGTCAGTTGTACAAAAAATCTACAGGGCAGTGCATCTCATTTTCTCCCATATGAAGAATATAGACCAATTGCTCTTGTTTACGCAGTTGTAGGAGAGCCTATAGGGCACTATATGTCATGTTCATGCACATAGAGAAATCTTATTTTCTTGCACATAGTAGAATCCTATGCGGCAAAAAACTGTTTGATTGAAATACTGTTTGTATAAAAACAGTGAAATTTCTCACTGCCGGTTTGCCAAAATACAGGTATTGAAATCACATTTGACCAAACCACACTATTCAATACTGCCCGCTCTGCCCTCGAATAATTCATGAATCATTAGCTATAAACTGGCCATTTCCTCTGATGAAAATAAAAAGTTTGGTTTTGAGGATGAATTAGGAGCTTAAAGAGTGCAGGATCACAAAAAGACCAATATTTTATATAGAGAACATCCTGAAAAAGGACAAAAACCCTTTCCTGATTCATTTGAGTCAGTTATCCAGTGGCTCATGATTCATATAAGAAATGTGCCATTATTCAGTACCTTCTGTCTGTTTCCTAGGAGGGGAATAAAATGAGAAAGAAAGTGTATCAGGGGAGTGCTGAGGCAGTATGATTCTCTCTCTCTCTCTCTCTCTCTCTCTCTCTCTCTCTCTCTTTCTCTCTTTCTCTCTCTCTCTCTCTCTCTCTCTCTCTCTCTCTCTCTCTCTCTCTCTCTCTCTCTCTCTCTCTCTCTGTCTCTCTTTCTCTCTCTCTCTCTCTCTCTCTCTCTCTGTGCATTGGGGATTTATGACTCAGTGTGAATCAAACCTTTAGGTTATTCTTCTCTTGTCCTTTTCCGCAGCTCATCTTATCGATCAGGAGCAGCTCATGCATGATGAACATGAGTGGTGTTTCTTCAGCCTTCCCCCTTCTTCATTTCACACGTTTACGCACACACATAGAGGCAGGGAGCTATCCCTAGACAGCAGTGGTGAAAATGAGAAACATAACCTGGCGCAGAGCCATGAGGGCTTTGTCCCAACTGCTCAGTTCTGTCAAGAATTGGAGGGATTTCTGTGAGGTGTTTGGGAATGATGTGTGTGAATCATGATAGAGAGCAGCACTCGAGCAAGTCTCAGAGCTGTGCTAAGCATGACAGATCTGTGTGAGATTGTGACTTCGGACCACCTGGCTTTGACTGGCTCTGTGTGTGAGAAGTGCAAGGGTGGTCCAGGTCTTGTCCGGTGTCTTGCAGTGACACTGTCTCCAGACACTGTTTACATTTTAAGGTTCCATCTTTGAGCGTTGCCCATCCCTCTCGCTTTCTCCCACACAGATGCAGTAGTGAGGAATGTGTGCAGTCTATCTGTACATATTTACACACATGTACATTAAAGGTATTCTGTCGAAGAAAGCCAGCTGGATTCGATATGTCGGGATAAAAAGATCCAGAATACAATTTCATTATCCGATTTTCATCCCCACATTGCACCTCGTAATAATTTAGACTATTAAACTTTGGTGTGTTCTATTACTTTAATTACATCACTTCAGCTGGAATTTATTTTAGCTGGCATGTCAGGTGAGTCCTAGGAGCATGATAATAGCTGGATAAATAGGCCTGGATGTTAGGAGAAAGTTTACTTACTTCGGGATGTATTTGAAAAACATGGCTGCTGAATAAGTTTTGTATGTTTGCGAGTTCAGTAAGCGTTAATGACTCCATTGGGGATAATTTAGCAGTGTCGTTTTAGTTGTTGAAACTAATTGTGTTTGCTATTTTAAACTTTTCTCTAAGGTACAAATACTGAAAATACTGTTTGGTTATGTTTATGGGCTTTCACACTTCAACAAAAACAAATAATATTAGATAGAGATCAATAACTGTAAAACAAACTATTATTAAACTGCAGGGGTACCTTGCACTCTATAAGTGCCCCTGAGTTTAATAATAGTTTGTTTTACAGTTGTTTTACACCACACAGCAAGGATAATGTAGCAAATAGGGCTTATATGGGTACTGGTTTTATTTACCCATGTGATCGTCTTCTGGTATGTTCTATAGTACTTGGACGTGACCAAATTAGCAAAAAAACAAAACCAAAAAAAATCCCAAAAAGTCTTTTGTTTGAAGAATTTTAAAAATGGCCGGGGTTTAAGTGAAGGTCATTCAAGATTAAAGGAAATTGTCTGATTTTAATGTCCGTATATGGTTTCCTGGTAGTGTTCCATAGTAATGCATATCCACCAGTATTGGTTTCAGTTATATCTCTATCGCCAACATTTTGTGACCTTGCTCTGACCTTCACATTTGACCTTGACATCCTAAAATCAAATGAACTTTGGAGACTCAGGTAAAGTAATGTTCCCACCAAGTTTGGTGAAAATCTGTGTATGGGTGTGGTCAGGATTTTGTTCAAAGTCAAACTAATAAACAGACAGACTCACAAACACTGGCAATTACAGTCCCTGTATGAAAGCTCCATGTTGGGTGGAGGTAAAGAGCTAACTTCACCCTAATTCATTCATTCATTCATTCATTTTCTGAACCACTTAATCCTAATTAGAGTCGTGGGGAGGCTGGCGCCCATCTCAGCCGACTGTGGGCGAGGGCAGAGTACACCCTGGACAGTTCGCCAGGCCATCACAGACTTCACACTAATTATTTCACTTAAACATATTACCACAGACTTCTCATTATTTTAATCTCACACTGTCTCATCTTGTTGTAATACATTGCTGATTCTATGGTAAAAGCTCATTGATATGGATAAGTTTTATTGCTTAATGTTTATGGAAGGAGTCTTTGTAATAGTCAGAGAAAGTATAAAACCCCGTTCTGAAGATGTCAGAAAACATCAAGTTTTCTGACATCTTCAGAA
>JBCNYH010000022.1:18166154-18177298 GCA_039654325.1 Tandanus tandanus | reverse complement strand
GGGAAGTGAGCGTATGCCATCCCTCCCTCCCGTGAGAGCTCGGCCAATTAGCTCCCATGGACTCCCGGTCATGGATGTCTATGGCATCGATCCGGATTCGAACTTGCGATCTCCGGGTTGATAGTCGTGCACCTTGTCGATGCGCTACTCGGGAGCCTGAGGGCCCAGATTTCTGAGCTTTTGATTAACTGATTGTAAACAGATTTTTTTTGCATGTTAGACCTTTTGGTCTTAACGCAACTTCGGCTGATTCTCCTGTTTTTATCTTCACTCTCATTCTGTAATCACCACCTCAAGAGCATCTCCTCATTATGGGTTGAGATGCAGAGGCTGCAGTTGCGTGGTTGGGCCTGTAGGGGCTCTTTTTCCTTAGTAGAGATGATGATGAAGTGGAGGATGATTAGGTCACAAACACTCATTTTGAATCCTACCTTCATGTGCTCTACATCCTTCCTTTTTTCTGTTAGTTCGTATATTATTTATATTCTGGCCTTTACACTACTCCGTGATGTATATTACTTTTCCGAAGCTTGTTTTTACAAATGCAGTGGAGGTTTCTGTGCATATCTTGTTCTTGTATGATCATCATGTTCTTGCATGATTCTTGTGATTCAACTCAGGAAAAGATCTGGTGTGAATAGTTGCAATTGTTTTTATAGTTTTGGAATGAAAGACTCTGAGGCACATTTACTAAACGGTGCAAATTAGCATGAGGGTGCACTTTAAAAAAGTTATTAAGATCTACACATGCAGCGCTAATTAGAGAAGAGCTGTAAACAGGTATAATGTGCCAATATTATTTAATAAAGGTCTAATTGGCAGTAAATAACAGGAATAGCACGGTTTCACAAATAGCATCTTCTTCGGGTATTCCAAATAAATTAGCACAAGTGGAGAAAATTCTCTTCCTTATACTGCACCCTCTCTTGCTCTCTTTCTCTCTCTCTCTGTCTCTGTTTCCTTGGAGCAACAACGATGGCATTCATGTCAACCGCAAAACAGGTTAAGTGCTTTTTTTGGGGGTTGAATAATGGCGTAATTTCGCAATAAACTGACTGGTGTTTGCCTTAGTAAATCACATAATTTACACAAATACTCTCCTCCCAAAATTTTTTGATCTGGAACAGAAACTCGTATGTATAAAAATACATACTTGATGAGGTCAGTCGCATAACTGCGTTCATACCTTACCAACGCTAACATTTCACTGTGCTTCTTTATTTTGTTAACACCAAAAGTGGGCATTGTTATAACAAAGGAATCAGTCACAGGGTGAAGTGATGAGTCTTGATAAGTGTGTTATATAAATTATACACTTTTTTGTTTAGGTGTAGACTTTATCCATCTGTTACGTTTAATGTTAAAAACAAGTCACTTCCTCTTCCCAAATGGGTTATGAAGCCATCAAAAAAACGTTGTCCCATCACCAGCGTCACTTTTTACATCCCTGTGAATGAGAGGTTATCATAGAAGCAATAATGAATTAGAACGTGTGCATTAATATAAACATGTGATGTGCAGCTGCACCCCTGACCAATCAGAACCTCGAATTCCAGCAGCACTGATTGGAACCGTCCGATCTTTGTATCCTAATGTGCTCATCTTTTTTGGATAAAATGGTTCACAAGAAGAATTATTCAGATAACATTGGTTATTCAGTCCTGCATATCCACATCAGTCCTGCTGTTAGCAGTGAAAATACGTAATTAAGTCAGCATTATTGTTTTTTCTTTTTTTCTGCAGACGTCTCGTGTGTGTCCGAGGCCTCGGGTAAAGCAGATGTAGAGACGAGGCGACATCACTGCCAGAGCCTCAGAGACACGCCACACAGCAAGGTAAGAGTCAACACCATAATGAGTAACCGTCAACACAGACATGACATGGTTGTATAGACAGGTTTTAACTGCTATAAAAAATAAGCAGTGAAGATTTTTATTTAGGAAAAACGTGTGTGTGTGTGTGTGTGTGTGCGTGCCTGCTACAGCTGTGTCGTTGTCTGATTGGCGTGATTAGTTACCACTAGCTCGTTTACTCTTCGCACGGCTTCATGTCATTTCTGCCACCTGCTTATTATTGTCTCGCACACACACACACACACACTGACACACAGATGGTGAGCTGCTGGTGTTTGTTTTGGCGCACCGAGTCGGTGTCCTCAGATCAGTCATCGAAAGCATCCGTGTGCACAGGACAGAGAGATAAATGGAGAGCAGTGTGAGGTGTGAGAGGACTCGATGTCTCGTTGTAATAGAATAAGAATGAGTGTTTGTCCTGACAGGTCTCTATTTCTTACTTAAACTTAAACTTAAACTTACTTGCTTACTTTTCTGTTGTAGCTGCAATATAAAGACAGTCGTCTATCAGGGACTCGACAGTTAATACATTCGTCATCTGTCAGTGTGTGGCCCAGTGCCAGGGTTCATTCGCCGAGAAAATGACAAGGCTGTAAACTCAGCAAGTGTAATTTGACATTGGGTTAGTATGAGCTAGGAATAACAATACGGGTTTAGAAGTGTTACACTGCATAGGTCAGCATGTTGTCAGCAAAATGAAGGTCACATGTCACAGTATGACTTGACCTTTCCATCGACGCTAGTTTCTTGTCGAGCTGACGAAATGCTAGCAAAATATAGTTCTTAATTTGCATGAAATTTAATGTGTGTTACAACCTGCATACAGCTCTGCATTCATCTTCACACCCATTACTTGTGTCTGAATTACTCACAAACTGATCTGAAATGTATCACAAGAAAGCTGAACTGGAGATTTATAATGATGCTAGTCACATCTGGACAGTTTTTCTACATACCAGAGTAATCGCATTATGATCTTAAGACAGATCAGAGTTCTGGAAAATAGCTTGTCATGTTAAAAAACAAGTCTTGATTAATTTCCTCATACGTAAATAAAACAAAAACATTTCTTTCTTTCAGGCACAAAACACATATTTTGCGAATTGCAGTGTCGTAGTGTCCCACCATATGGATGCAATTCATGCTAATCGACTCAAAGAATGTACGATAATCATATTGTTTGAAAGCTCTTGCAGGCCACATAAATAAGAGATTGAAACTAGAAGTAGTGAAAATATTGTGACAAAAGCCCAGGTTTCAAAGGTTTATTACTACAAACAGCTCCTTTAATTATACTGATTTGAATTACATTAGATCCCGTGTGTGTGTGTCTGTGTTTGTGTGTGTTTGTGTGACCCATAAGCAATGGTGGATTACACACAACACACTCTCTCTGCCCTTCTTATTTACTCATTACCGTCCAGTGCTCCTCTGTGCCATGTACTGAACCTCATTACACACAGCGTGTGTACTCTTCACTAAAACGTGCTTATTTAGTGAATCAAAGGAAGAACCCCTCCTATTGGACAGCCTACAGGTTCACAGCTGCATACGGGCATTCTGATATTGTTTTAGTTGCTATAGAAACAGCTTGTTCACAGGGACGTGTACAGCCAACACACCACTGATAAAAAGCTTTTTATTTTACAGAAGGTATGTAATCACTGATATCATCACATTTTGTTTCTTTAAGAAACCTTTTTCTTTGTCTGACACTTGTGTAAGGAGTCTCCAGGGCCAGATGTATAGTTGTTAGTTTTCCACTTTGAGTGAAGGCACAACTGTTAACTGCCGCTGTATCAAGGGAATCTTAATCTGATTTACACTGTAACCGTAAATGGATAAAAAGTATGTTTCTTTGTCAGTTATTTACATTTACATTTATGGCGTTTGGCAGACACCCTTATCTAGAGTGACTTACATTTATCATTTTTATACAACTGAGCTGTTAAGGGTTAAGGGCCTTGCTCAAGGCCCCACGGTGGCACCACGGTGGTACTGGGACTTGAACCTCGGACCTTCAGATCAGTAATCCAGAGCCTTATCCAGTGAGCCACCACCGCCCTTATCAGCTAAAACTTGTACTGAATGATAAATTGTTGCAGTGTAAGTGAAATAAAATCCTTAAGGACGTTAATGTTATTGTTATTGGAAGGGCTGCATCATCACAGTACCTTGTTGTTGATTATTTTTCGGTATCAGTGTCCCTCCTTGTGTTTTATTCCTTACTGAAAGTGAACGATGCCGTATTTCGTGCTGAAATTGTTCTGCATACGTCATTGTGTTTATAATGAACTCCAACACAAAAAGCTCTGCCTTTTTTATTTTTCATTATACATTCCATCAGTATCATTTGGACAGAATATTTGAGTCCTGATTAGGTTATCTTAATGTTGCTACAGTGATCATGGCAGGAGATTAACCAAAAATCTCAGATTTCCACTATAATGTCGATTAATGCGCTGTCACAGTAATGAAACTAGAAAATCTGTTGATGTGACACCACCATGAATTATGTCTGCTTACTTCCTGACATGGTAAGCGTTACCAAAGGTACTGAAGCTTTACATGTATTCTCCAATTTAGCATGCAGGGGAATCAGCCTGAATTTATTTTTGATTAAATATTAATGGGATTTAACCCAGCTTATATATTCTCACGTCACAATTACCTGTAAGACACTGACAGTGTAAATGTGTGATTTATTTTCTGCACCAATGCACCCTGTATTTCATCGTTCCAGGATGCTGGTAATGAGCCTTAATCTTAGATGGGGGGAAAAAAATGTTGAAAGTAAGCTACCGATTTGGAGGTGAAAAAATGCTGGTATTTTTGCAGACTCAAATGACCCGCCCACAGAGTGAAGATGTGTTTTGTATTGAGTAGCACAACGCGCCACGAACTTTCTGAAGCTTGTTAAAGATACAAACTATGCTATGTATCAGACGGTAGCAGAAACAGCTATTTGATTGTTTATGATATTGCTTTGACTCAGATGGAAATGTTGAATGTTGCTGGTTCTTGGTTTTGATGGATCAATCCGTTCATGATGGATCAATCCAAATCCAGTCATATGGCAGCAGAACAGAAACATCATGATGCAATCATGAACTAGAATTTCAAATGTTTGAAATCAAGGCTGTGAAGATTTGAGGCAATTTTAAGAGCAAATGGAGATCCAGTTCAGGATACCGTGAACAGTAGGGGTACATTATAGAACAATATGTGATTACTACTACTACTTTTTTCCTTACGAATTTAGCGGGGCTACGACAGAAAGGACTGATGTAGGTTTATAAAATATGTGTTGTATATCAGTAATGGAAAATATGTCAAGTCTGTAAGTCAAATTGTACAATATTTATAAGAAAGTCATGCTATTGTTGCAAGACAGAGATCCTCGTATGATATTCCTGTGATACGGAGTTGATGAACGTATGGCTCAAACTAACATGTCTGTTGTAGCACAGTATGAGAATAGGAAATGAGATGGAAAAAATTTTGAAAATTTTTAAAGCTGCAGGGTCTACGAAAGCATTTTCATCACAACACAGGTGAGTTTCATACAAAACTAGGAATTGATCCAGCTTTCTGTTGTGACCCACCCAAGGGTTTTTTTCAAACAGAGTAATCCTGCACATGCAGTCTATTACTAAACATGCCAAACTTATAATTTTCTCAAAATGAAGAATCTGATATGTTTTGTAATAAATGGTGGTCAAGAACATTGGAAAAATGGTGCTGCTTGATTGACAGGTCAGCCATGTTTATTCTCATCTAAATGCTTCAAACCAGTCAAGAACCTTTTAGTCCAGAGATATGTTGCTCTACAGAGCGTGCTGATGTTTGTGAAGCTTATGGTCAGATCAAAGTACTAAAAGATAGTTGCTCAGTGAGCTGGGCGTCGAGCATCTCTGAGAATGACACTTGTGGTTTCCTGAATCAGCAGAACCACGATCAAGCCTTCACACTGTGAGAGTTCCCTTCTGCAACCTTCAGACTGATACGTTGTGTTATAATAACAGCAAAAACTGGCTGTCAAAGTGGCCTCCAAAATGCTGCAGTGCAACAGTGAGTAATTATGCATCTCTCAGACTTCTGTCACTCAGCGCAGATGCAAAGAAAGAGACAGATGAAGCAGCTCGATGGTCAGCATATGGACACAGGCTGGCTAATCACAGAACGCAACCTTGAAATTTGAGCCAGCACTTCACGCAGGGCTGTAGATCCAAAGCCAGCCCAGTCGCACACCATCACACTCGTGTGCCATTGAGTCCGGGCCAGTTCTTATGGCTGAGAGGAGCAAGCAAGATGCCAGATCTGAATGTAATGTCCCCGCTTTTATTAAACTCGGGAGAATTTGCTAGCGGAGGCTCTGAAGGACATTAAAGTTATAAAGTGGTTTTTAAAGGAAAACTCCTCTCTGAAATATTAACTCTGTTTATACTGAAATATTTATGATGCATGTTATTAATATGTATGATATTTTTATTATTAGTAGTAGTATTATCGTTATTATCGTTATTATTTATGCTTTCATTTTCCTAGTGAGACATGAGCAGTTGTGCATCGCTCTGACGTCATGGTAAGAAGTTATTGATAAAGGCCAGGGTAGAAGTCATGGATACTCAGTGACCCAGAATGCAATGCAGCTATGAGATGTCAGAGACTCTCCTTGGCTAGTTAGTGATGTTGGAGATGTTTGTGGTGGTGGTGTTAAAGGTGAAGATTTAAAAGCTGGTCTGTTTCAGCACAGTGTACAGATGAGGGAGTGAGAGAGGTGGACAGACTAAAAGACTAAAACACTGCTGCATCTCTAAGAAGAGAAAATGAGGAATAAATTCCACTCTAGCGCCACCAGCATGGCATTGTAGGTAATGTAGGAAAATGTCCACAAAATACATTAAGCCTAAAATGTTCATGAAACCTAAAATAAAAACAAAAAGTCGAAAAAAGGTTTCAGGAACTGAAATAATATTGTTCCTACTGTGAGGGGAAAAAAGAAATAGTGAAATTATCATTGTAGATTATTTAGGCTAATATTTTATTCGAAACTTTCTTTTTAATTTATAATTTATTCTTTATTTAAAAAGAACCTTTTGTTGAAATTTTTTTATTATTTTAGTGCTTTTTATTTAGTTATTTATTTATAAATATAAATATAAATATTTTAATACTTTTATTACTACTAGTTTTATTGTGGTTACAGTTTTAATAAATATTTGTGTTTATTAAATTTTTATATAATCTGATTAAATTTATTTTTAAAAATCTATAAATCCCTGTATTAATTCAACTCACTTATTTACTCATTAAAATATATATATATTTTTTTATTTATAAAATTGGTCCCTCTTTCTTTGATGTATTTGATGGTAACAGTAATATTTTTTGGAAGCCCCATGTTAGCAGAGGTGATATCAGCACTTCCGTTCACTACAAATGACTGCAGCTCCTTAGGGAGACGAACCAGTGCTTTTGGTGTGAGTGGAGCTCTGAAAATCGTAAAGGGAAGTGCACTGTATCTCGCTCGGCTCTCAAATGAATTATGTGCTCGAGTTTTTATTTATTGAGCTTTAAAAAGAAGATGGCAGCGCGGCACAATCGTTCTCACCTCATGGATGAATCACGACATGTCACTGCTTTACTGCTGCATGGCAGGACGTTTTGCTCTGAGCAATGGGCACGGCTCGCACCCCAGCACGACCCATATTTTACCCCTTCCATTATTTCTCTCTCTCACCCCCCACCCCCAACACACACACACATATAGAGGGATATATTTTATTCCTCTCACTGCACTCCAGCCAGCATTTATAGAACGTCACACTGTCAAAGAATATAAAATTGTTTGTATTCCGAACAATCGATATGAGGGGTATACTTCTGCAGTGTTGCTCAATTCTGCTTTCTGATTGGTCAATGACAGAACTGCACAGGTTTACAGGTTTGCTTTAATGCACTTGTTAGCGTTTCTATAGTAACAGCTCATTCACATCTACATGTGCAATCAACTCGGAGGGAAGTTTATTGAACATTTATGGGAGGAGTTTCCAGTGATAGAACTTTCTCATGATAGAACACTCTCATTCACTCATTTTCCGAACCACTTAAACTTACTAGGGTCGCAGGGAGCCTGGTGTCTGTCTCAGCCAACACAGGGCGAAGGCGGGGTACGCTCCGAACAGCTCACCAGACCATTGCAGGGCCGACACACAAACATTCACACTCACACCTAGGGTCAATTTGGAACAGCCAGTTAGCCTAATGTGTATGTCTTTGGACTGTTGGAGGAAACTGGAGTACCCGGAGGAAACCCAGGGCGAACATGCAATCTCCACACAGAAACACCCGAGCCTAGGATTGGAACCCAGGACCTTCTTGCTGTGAGGTGGACGTGCTAACCACTTCGCTGCCGTGCCGTCCAATGACAGCACTTTAAACTTTTAAATGCAATTTATTTGATAAAAAGTATGATGTGTCATGTGTAGTAAGCAGGAGGAGTAGTAGTGGTATAAGAGAAATAAAACACTAGAATATTCTGTAATGGTCGAATAATCCGTTGTGGGCTGATGACCGTGAACCTGCTTGACCACATCACTCTGTGGTTGATTATTTTCCACTAAAAGAATATCCTGAAGTGTTCTGTTTCAATTCTAAAATGTCAGTATGTTATCCATATCCTTTTATGGCACTGTGTTTCTCAGGTCTGCTGTGCAGTAGGATGTCACGAAGTCTGAAAGAACCGATAAGTTTAACAACACCTAATGATGACTATCTATCCTGTCGGCTCGGATGCTGGCATTAATAGCTGCGTCTGTAGAAGAGCCAGAAAAGTCGTCATTGTGTTGGTGTTATTGAAAGATGAGGGTTTTTGGCAGTGTGTGTGGCCTGGCCTCTTCTTTATGAGCGGTCCAACCCAGGCATTTCCCAGCATGCACATGGCCAGCGGTTTTTGTCTGTTCAACAGCTATTGATATGTAGATTTCACTTGGTAGCAGTATTTTTGTGCGCTGTCTACGTTTACAGTACCAGCTAGTAATCGATTGATGGATCCTGACGCAAAGCCCTTGAGTCTTGAAGAGATCGATTGATGTTCATGAACTTTCTGAGCATCAAATGTGAGTGAGGAGAGGGTAAGGCAAGAGAGGAGAGCAAAGGAGGTCTGGATCAGGGAGGAAGTGAGATCTGAAATGTAAAGGCAGTTCAGACAAAATGCCACCTTTTAAAGCAGTGAAACTCAGGAGGAAGAGCTGCATTCTGGGCCGAAGGACAACACGTCAGGCTCGGGCTGCCTGGAGAGTTCTATACAGGCTACTCTTCAGGGTAAGTGTGTCAGTGGTATCTCGATTCGCCATTTTTCATTTAGGTAACGATATCAAAGCTCCAGGTATGAAGACCTGATACTGATCTGACGCTACCACTTAGGGCTTGGCGATATGCCAAAAATATAATGTCAGGATACTTTTCTATGATACAAGATGCACTATGATACACAATGTTTCTTAGAAGACAAAGACGATTGAGTTGTTTTAATTGATGTCAAATTAACATCAGCCATTCAAAGGCATTTAAATTATAATTATGAATGTAAAAAAAAAAAAGCATCCTCATGTCAATCATCAAATCATTTATCATGATCTTGATATGATATCAATATATCTCTCAGCCTTGCTATCAGCTGCTCCAAGATTCTGTTTGATCTCAGTGTTTTAAATGTGAATTGCGTTCTCGAGGGAGATTCACGTTGGTTATTTGAGTAGCCAGGAGTGTAAATTAGTGTCGATTAATTCAGGGGGGCGGTGCTGAAATGTCTGAACTTTTTATCCAGGCTACAGTGCTTGTTCCCTTGAGGAAACTTAATAGTTTGGTTAAAAGTTGCGTTGTCTTCATTTTTGTTAATACAACTGACTGTATCACTCAATATAGACATTTATGTTGTATGTACACTCTCAACCATTTCATCTATATGTGCTTGTTGCTTATTATGTTCCAGATTTATTCCTTCTTTCTTTTATAATTAGCTCCACTCATGGAAGGTATGAACATGATTAGCGTGGAACATGCTGGAAGGAAAAAGGCACCCAAATCAGGAAATAGTGTGAGAGAGAAAGAAAAAACGAGTGAACGACAGAGCTGTCTGTTCTGCATGTCATTTTTTTGTCGTCGTCCCAATCTCTCGCCTCCACATGGCCCTATTTTAATCCCGTGTGTTTTTTGGGTCACGCATCACACCGCCGTGGTGTTCGTTACAGGATGACTCACTGTACCTGCAGCATCACGCTTCTCATTCATCTTCCCTGCTTAATCTTCCCAGCCCTCGTAGCAGTTTTCCAGCTGTGTGTGGTATTTGGCCGTCCCACCGAGCTCATCTTTATCCACGCAATAACAAACTGACTCGCTAAAAACGCCATCATCGCATCTGTTCCTGCAGCAGCACTGTGTTTAATGTATGAAGAATAAAACAGTATGAGTCGTATTGCTGGAGTAAAATATCAATCACAGGGTGGCGGGATAATGTCAGGGTTGATTACTTTCCTTCCCCAGCATGTCCGCATGTTTTTCTGTTCCTTTTACACCACAGCAATTTGGACACGCTTAATATTTTCATCTCTTAAAAGGCTCACATCTGTTTATTGTGGCATTTAATGTACCATGAAACAAGTTTTTCACCTGCATTGTATGGCATACATCCCTTTTAACACATTTATTTTGCATACAAATTTCATAATGATGAAGCGAATAACAGGTCAAATGTTTGTCACAACATCGTTGTCGCTGTCACATGAAACATTTATGTTTACGCAAGTGTGCATGTGCTGAACGTGATAAACGTTTAATCTGGATACGCCTTAGATGTTCATATTTACTGCAGCGAACATGCAGACAGCTGTATGTGTGTGTGAAACAGCTTCTAATCTTTAATTAATGAGTGATAATGAGCTCCTGGGAGGCACAGTGATCACGTCTGTAGTCCCGTCTTCACTCCACGTCTTTTCCTCTTCTTTTTATTGCTTTCTTCTTCTCACTCTTTTTCCCAGTTTTTTTGACGAGTCCCTGGAACGGCCGTGCAGTAATTAGTGAATGCTGCAGGCTTCATCTGAGGCTTATGACTCACACACTGTACCCGCTCACCCTTTCCTGCGAGTTCATACACACACACCACAAAGGTCTCTGCTTTCCACTGTTCCTTTTTTCAATTTCTCAGAATGTGGGTTACACACACACACACACACACACACACACACACACACACACACACACACACACACACACACACACACACACACA
>JBCNYH010000022.1:18155822-18166054 GCA_039654325.1 Tandanus tandanus | reverse complement strand
CACACACACACACACACACACACACACACACACACACACACACACACACACACACACACACACACACACACGGCAAACAGGTTCATATTGACATGCGGAGATGAACCGCCTGCTGGCATGCTGCCAATATGCCAATTCTCAATTGATTTGCATACAGGAGCTTCACGGTTGCCGGGGTTGTGTTGATGAGTCTGCGTTTGTGTAGATGACGACGTTCTCGTCTCAGGTCGCTTAGCGTTATACAGAAACATGATGCTGTTTATTTGATTCATTCTTTTGTAAGTCGGGGCTGCGTCTACATCGATGTGTGAAAATGAGATTGGGTAAATGCTGACACAGCTGTGTGTGTGTGTGTGTGTGTGTGTGTGCGTGTGTGTACTGCACCTCTCCAAATAGGACGGATCAATATGTTTTTTTTGTTTTTTTTTTGCTGTTTCAGGATTGTTTTCTTGTATACAGATCGACTGAATCTTATGTTGGCGTTTAAAAGCAGGATGTGTTAAAAGTGATGCAGTAGAACTCCAGTGTTTCTAAATTTACAGATTTAAATTTGGAAACATTGTTTAAACTGAGAGATAATCGGACATGCTGCCTGTATGAGAGGATGTAAGTGGTTTTTGGTTTTAAAACTATTACAGAACACTACGTTCTCATATTTGCTTATTTATTGAATTATTTCAGACTTGTAAAAATGAATGACCTTGACTTTATATGCCTTGGATACGACCTTGACCACCTTTCGATGCGACCGCCACTGCCATGAAAGTGATACTGAGTGCCGCGGACATGACCTTGACTGCCCTGGGTGCAACCTGTCTGCTTGCAACGTGACCGCATCTGCCCTGGGCATGACCTCGTCTGACCTGGACACAAACTTGTCTGCTTTGACTGCGACCTCAACTGCTCTAGTCCCAAGAACACCAGAACCAGACAGGAGTCTGTAGAGCAACGTACTTGTTTCTTGCTTTTCGATGCTGAAATGTACTGAAGTATTGCTTTTTCCTGACTGATGTGTCGTCGTGTTGTACCCCTCCTGCTCATGTACACCACTTGCTGTTTAATGACCACTACTCCAATCATGTGTGTGCTGGTTTTATTTCATCACCTTTACCGATGTACTATTGGATTCGGTCGTCTTGTGCATTGTGAAAAGAGGCATTAAAATAGCGCCGCGTTGCCGCACAGTCCATAAAGACCATTTTATTTCAGACGGAGGTTTATGAATAATTTTGCTCAGAACTAAAATATTAAGAAGGTCTTCGTCCATTTTTGGACATTTTGGTAAATTTACAGTATCTTCACTCCCTCGGAATAATTTTTCATTTTGTTTCTCTTTCATTTGCTTTTGGGGACTTGAATTATGAATTATAAAATACTGCAGTCAGAACTTTATTAAAATAAAATTATGTCTCGTCAATCAGTTATACGGCTAAATACAGCATAAAAGATTATTTTCTTTGCGTTGACCATGAACAGACAACCTTCAAACTGAGATGAAGGTAATTTTATCACTAATGCATTTTGTATTGTTTCATTATGTATATTGAAGGTCGTTCCTAGAATAGTGCATCTGCCCTGCGACACGTCTAATGCTCTTAGTGCTGCAGAAACAGACTCTTATATCTACTTCATCCACAAGCAGATCGACACGATGTTTTAAAATCGTAAAATTTAATTTAACTCAGTGCTGTATCTCTGCATCAAAGTAACAGTCCGATGTTTTTTTTTTCTTACATCTTAATCATTAACGTGATTGGTCCTTTTTCCTGAGTGGCGGGGCTTATGTACTACAGCCATCTGTGTTGAGCTTTACAAACGGCCTAGTTCATGTTCTAAGTGTTTCTAATCACACTGTCTACGATTATGATCATATTCATGGTGTTAATGAATTAGTGAATACGTGCACATCTGGGTTGCATCAGGAAAAAAATGGGAATCGTAATGTCAAAGTGGGAGGAGTTTTTCAGGAGGTTTTGATGGGAACATGAAGTTAAATTTTAAATGAAACACAAGGTTTGTTTTAGAGATGTGTGCAGTCATTGCTTGAGTGCCAGTACGTTTACTCCTAAGGACAATGGTGGAGAGAATGTGAAGTGACCGAGCAAGGCCAGGTGTGTTACATGAACTGTATTTGGTTGGCAGGTTATCTGAGCTGATGGTCCGTGTCAGCGGAGGAAGAAGTCTTATGATGGGTTCAGAGACGATGCTGAATACGATTCATGATGAAATAAAACTTTTCTTAAATGGGCGCTTTTGATTTCTCCACATGATTCAGTCATTATATCTCTGTTGTTTTTCACATATAATGAGTTCTGAATTTTATACCACTTGAGTAGCCAGTTTAATAACAAAAATGTTAATTTTAGAGATTTCCTTTTCTCTCATTTGTCAGTGTGTTACGAGCTGTCTGCCATCTGGTGAATATCTCACTGTATTAGAATAATCTTTTGTGTGTGTGTTACAGAGCGTGGAGACGGTGTGTGCTCTGTATCACTCCTTCCAGGATGCTTCAGGAGGACTGATGGAGGTCCAGAAGGAAACATTGGGACCGGATGCTGCCCTGCTCAGACCCTGTCCACGACACATGTCCGTCACTGAGAGACTGCGCAAAGTCATTCAGGAGTTAGTGGACACGGAGAAATCATATGTCAAGGTAAAACACACTTCTCCCCTCGAGGTCAGTTTTACAAAATATAACAGTGTATTTGCACCGAAACACGGAGTAGGGTTTATGGGTAAGAGCTCTGATTAGATGATAATTTTATATAATTTTTTTATTTTTTATATAATATTTTTCCTTTATAAAAAAAAATATTTGATCTGGAGAAGTACCAACAAGTTGATTCCACATCAGCCTTGGCCCTGCATGGTCCAGGACTGTTTAACCAATGCAGTGGTTTTTGAGCTGCTTTCAAAGCATAAGATTTAAAAAAATTGTATCTTTGTCAACACTACTATCAGCGTTGATGGGATTCATCACAATACAGTGGTATAATTTAGTTTACATTTACATGTATGGTATTTGGCAGAAGCCCTCATTCAGAGCGACTTACATTTATAATTTTCATACAACTCAGCAGTTAAGGGTTAAGGGCCTTGCTCAAGGGCACAACAGTGGCAGCTTGATGGAACTCCTGACCTTCAGATCAGTAACCCAGAGCCCTAAGCACTGAGCCACCACTGCCCTGTTAGTTTACAGCTCACACACATTAAACTGTACTTAACATTTTAACACATTTAGCCGTGCCTCTTTAAAAATTGAAGTTAAAGAGAACTTTACTTTTAAACATATTACAGAGAACTGTTGTGGTATTACTGGAAAAACGACCCACTAAATATTAAGTCTTCTTTTTAAACATAAACGTTTTATTTTTGAAATTGTAGAAATATTTGTTTTAAAATCTTTTTTAGATGTAGAAATATACTTTTAAACATAGAATTGTTTAATCTTTAAATTATAGAATTAGAACTCTATTGCACTTGAATTAGTGGTGTGTAAATGACATTCATAAGGTTATAATTTTGGACTCAGAATCTTATCCTTTTAATGTCATGGTTTATAAAAACAGAGGTAGTTAATAGCTGATGGATGTGTAATTAAGTCCGTCAGGCCGGTGATTATGAAGCGGTCTACAAAATCGTTGAGATGATGTATAAATGTGCGCGTTGCAGTAGTTGTAGTGGGTGCAAAAGGATGAGTGTGTTCCAGTCACGTCGCAGTGATGTGCTGCGCTGGCACTGCTCTACCACAATAAATCAACCTAATGAGAATATTCTGGATAATACAGCAACGGCCTGCCAGTGTTTTAATACGCAGTATCAGACGAGTGCCACCCCCCCACCCTGGCTAAAAGGAATGATGTGGGGAAAAGTGGGATATGGATTTAAACATAGTATAATTCAGTTACATTCTGTTGATAAACACAAACATTATTTATACCTTAAGTGCTCTGATTTGTATCTGATTAATTCATTTTTTGCTGTGCCAGGATCTGAGCTGCTTGTTTGAGATTTACCTTAAGCCCCTGCAGAAGGAGACGTTTCTCACACTGGATGAGGTAAAACTAAACATCCCTCATTAAGACTGAAGCCTAAACTATCTAAATAACTTTTTAACAACATTACCAAATCCCCCTCAAGCTTCTGAGTGTTCCTGATCCCAATCCTCTCTCAACAGTTTGAGACTAATGCTAATGGCTAACGTTTTAGCCTCACTGAACTGGACTTGACTGCAACACAGTTCAGGATGTCTCTGGAGAGACAAGCGAGGCGCATTAAATCGCCATTAGCACGCAAGGACGTGCCCTTGCTACGCAGTGTGCAAACTGAGAGAGCAAGTGGCTAAGTAGTGCCAGTCAGGATAATGTGAGCAAGTGATAAACATTAAATACTGAATGTCAGGATGAGTTTCTGTGTGTATACGTTCTCACACTGTAGATTCTGATTGGATAGAAGGTCTTTGTATTGAAGAACGCTACAGCGAAGGATGTTTTGATTTGATTTTGCGTTCTTATAATGCAACCCCATCCTGACCAGGAGAAAGCTGATGACTAAATGAACTCTTCACCATCTAAAGCAATCCTAAAGAACCTCTGAGGAACACCCTTTTTTATTACAATGAATTACTCCGTCTCTCTCCATCATTAATAGTTTTATTCTTTATTTTTTTCTGTGTAATATTTCCTTTCCCGATGCTTTCTGAAAACTGTCTGTGTGTAGAATGACCAGGTCGCTCGTCGTCTGCTTACAGATGGAGAGTTTGTTTGGGAGTCTGCCGGAGATGCTGGACTTCCAGAACGTGTTTCTCCAAACCCTGGAGGAGAGAATCGCCTCGACTCCAGACTTCAATACACTGGAGACACCCGTCCAATTTAAGGTATGTGTGTGTTCACACCAACAACTGGCAAGTCTACTTCATCTTTTATTGGTGTTGCCGTCACTGAGTGGTCCCATTATCGCTTGTGGGCGGGGCTTGTCTTGAAGTGTTTTAGTAAAGTTTTACCAAAACTCACAGTGAATTATTAAAACATACATCACATCGCTACCTTGCTTTTCTTAGTGGTATCTTTATAAACATCTTTATACTGCATAGTCAGATATGATAGAATAAGATTAAACCATATAAGGTGGTGCCCCCCCCCCCCCCATTTCTTACGTGTGTAATAATAGGCAGGGAGAGTTTTGAGCAGGGACTGAAGATGAAGATGTTATAGGAACAGTCTGAGGAATTGTTCGAGCCTTGCGAACAACTCATAGAACTTCAGTGTAAAAACCAATAGTTTCTGTACTGCGAGTAGCATTCACTAGTTTGGGGAATTAAAATGGTGTAAATGGTACAATCCAGCATGTTTGTGAGTTGAGAGCTTTCAATAATCAGAGTGGAGATGCATGAAGAGATTTTCCTTTCATGATTCGGAGTGACTGTAATATCCCTTTGTCTAAAATTCACCATCATCTTTTGTTACTGTCTCTTTTGTTCCAGACTGAACGTGGTGATTAAACCGTCATGGTTTCTTCTCATTTTTCTCTGTTTTCTTTTGTTCCTGTACAGAAGCTGCTGTTTTCTCTTGGCGGATCATTCCTCTACTACGCCGATCACTTCAAACTCTACAGTGGCTTCTGCGCCAACCACATAAAGGTCCAGAAGGTTCTGGAAAGAGGTACATCCTGAGTAAATCCATGGGATTTAAAAGTAAAAGATGATGAGATGTTCTGCATTAAGATGAAATCTATGCATCATGCGGTTCATCTGCATTGCAGTTCCTCTGCAGCCCTCAATGAATTCAGATCATCTTTAAGGCTTTTTTTTTTTCCCTTTCAGGTGTGTTAATTTTAGTAACAGTATTTGTCCACCTCGAAGCAGGAGGCATGATCTACAGTAAAGGGTCCGGTCATTAAAATGGACTGTACATTAATACTAAGCTGTAGAGTGTGCCTAAATATAATTGGATTTATGTGTGGAACATTGGCCAGGGTCCAGGCTTGGGCACGCTGCCCGGTGTAAAACGAACAGAGGTGTGAGCTGGCCAGCTTGTCTCGTATCGAGAGAAGAAAACTGCACCCCACCGTCTTTTTAATTTGTCCCATTACAGGATCGGAGCAACAGCTCTGTATGCGGGAACAGAGACGAGGGTTTAATGTGTGAGCTACAACCTCGAGCTCTCGCACGGTGCCACTGACTGGGGAAAAACTTTTTGGGGGAGGGGAGCTGACAGCGTGAGCTGGTTATAGCTTTATACGGTTATAGTCTCTGAAGATGAGCTGTTACTATAGAAATGCTAATGTATTCTTATTAATCTGTGGAGTAGAGATAAAGTAAATCATCTGACCAATCAGAATCCATAATTCAGCAGGACTGTGGTAGAAATAAGGGATGTAATAGTGTGTGCTGTGCTTGTTACAGTTAAACACAACCGATGACATCAAAACACTTTTTGTTTAACACGGCATAACACACCGTGAAACCATTATCCACCCACCTTCATTTCCATGCGCTCACAGACTCACATGATTGGCTACTGTCACTGAATGACAGGGAAGGGAGTGAATACCATCCTTCCCTCTGTAAGACTCTGCCCAGTTTTGCTCTGTAGGCTGTGGCATTATGTGATTCGAACTTTATTTGGGGAAAAAAATAATTGATTTAAATTTATTTGAGATACGTTTGTTTGCTACGAACTTAAAAAGCCGTGTGAACATCCTCTAAGTGTGGCGATGTCATCAGTGTTGGCAGTGGTTCTGGAGATACAGTTACCATCCTTGAGTTGATTATTTTCCTGTAACAGCATGACCCCCAAGAGAGAAAGTGAGACCACTCCTTGGTGTTTGGACTGCACCTTGTGTTTAATAGATGATTATGTAATTATCAGCATGAGCCCAGATGTAATTTGTTTGTTTGTTAATCCTGGGCAAGAAGTTTTAGTGCAATAAACTTGTGTGGTGGCCACACCCCTGCGTAATGATCGCATTCATAAGTGAACACACATCTCTAGTGCGGTTTGTAGTGTGTTCTTGTGAGAGAAAGCGAGAGAGAAAGACAGAGCAGTGTTTGTAATTACACTTTCTCACACACTGCGTCTGTTAAGCGGGAGATGTGCTCTTGCAGTGCTAAAGATTTTTTTTTGTGCCTATGTGTTAATTGCTTGACAATTACTTTCCAATGTGCTAGCGCGGCCATGGAGTGAGTGCTTTGTTAATTGCTCTTGGTGTCTGTGATACACGACGCAGAGTGCTACGGTAGTTCACGAAGCGAGCCGCCGACGCAACATGGCTGCTCCTATCCCCTCTCACCTCCTTCATCTGCAGTGAAGCGCTTTTACTGCAGTGGCCATAAAAAAATTAAATAAATAAAAAGAGAGAGTTGGGGTGGAGGGGTATCCCAGACCCGCTGCTGCCTCCTTGTGGATGTGTGATGTGGGGTGTGATCAGTACATGCACGTACCATGATATGATTTATGTTGATACGTCTGTATGCTCAGCTAAAACGGACCGAGCCTTTAAGGAGTTCCTGGGTGCGAGGAATCCGACCAAGCAGCACTCGTCTACACTCGAGTCGTATCTGATTAAACCAGTGCAGAGAGTGCTGAAGTACCCTCTATTGCTGCGAGAGCTGGTGTCCCTGACTGACACGGACAGCGAGGAGCACTATCACCTCACAGGTGTGCTTCAGGTCACACACCCACACGTGTGCTTTTGGTGCCATGAAAAAGGTGCAAACTGTTCTTGCTTCATTTTAGCATTTTTAATCTTGAGCGTGTTATCGTTAAATATCATTACAGAGGCCTTAAAGGCGATGGAGAAAGTAGCCAGTCATATAAATGAGATGCAGAAGATCTACGAGGACTACGGCGCTGTGTTTGACCAGCTGGTGGCGGAGCAAAGCGGCTCGGAGAAAGAGGTACGTCACCATCTCATGCTTCTCGCATTTCACATTTCGGACAATCAGTAACGAATAGTTATGTAATCATAACACGGTGTTGTAACTTGTTATAGCACCTGTAAACGGTCATTCTCTCAACAGCTGCTCTTTTTCTTTCCAAGTTACCATAGAAACAGTAACGTGTTAGAACAAATGCATTCATTGTGTATAAACCTGTGATTGCTACAAACACGCGTTTTCTGGGTTTCTTGGGTAGTCATCAGGTTTCTACAGATTTATTTAACGGCAGTCTGAATATATAGTATTGTTTCCGTAGCAACCGCACTTTTGTTCTTTTTTTTTTTTTTGTGTGTATGATAAGCGTACATGTCCACTGATTAACTGCTTCTGGGTAGTATCCTGTATTCATTTGCATATGATTGGTCCAAAATGTTTCGTGACATGTTAAACCAAGCACAGACCGCTCTCCCTATGTTGTTCGATATAGATGTATTTATTGTCTCTGGACCAATGATGGAAAAGAAAGTTTGAATTAAGTGTAAATTTAAGAAATTTCTCCCAGGCAGCAGCAAAGTTCATCAACATCAACCGTCTGTGTGAATTTTAACAAGTTAAACCACGGCGTTATAGCGTTTCAAAGTTTTTATGAGAAAGTATTTTTGAGATATTGCCATCGTTGTGTTTCTGACTCTCAGGTCACCGAGATTTCCATGGGAGAGTTTCTCATGCATTCCTCGGTGACATGGCTAAATCCGCTCCCGTGTCTGGGCCGCATGAAGAAAGAGCCAGAATTGACCGTATTTGGTGAGTAGGCAGTACATCAGTAGGTTTTTTAATAGTCGTGACAGACGCTGGATGATCCTGGACACTAACATTACTCTCCTGTAAGATCATGGAAAGATCAGAGCTGCAGAATTTGAACACTTCTTTTCCCATAATTCTTTATAATTAGATTTAAGCAGAAGACGAGGGAGTCAAAGTATAGAACACATTATCAGAATGGAAAGGGAGTGGGAATTCTGAAAGCTTTATAAAAAAATTATTAATTTTATTTAAGAATGAATTACTTGTAAGAAAATAGCATGTCTGCATCTAAACTGTGAGATAATGCAAGTGAGCTGGTTATTATTAATAAACAAACCCCGACAGGGTGATAAGGCCGGTCTTGTGTCTCATGGAAGGGGTTTACTTTGCAATAATATCGAGTCACTGTACATTATACCACTTATTACATGCCTACTTACTAAAAACTGATTTAAAAATTATTTCTTCTGCTAATGATATACTACACATAATAGTCTACTTTGAAGAAATAACAGACCACTGAATCTTGTAATCCACCAATTAGAATCAAGTATTCAAATATGCCGTGTAATTAGTAAGAAAAATCGGTGTAGTGCTGTTACAGGAAAATTTACAACAGGATGGTGGGATTCAGTGTGCTGAAGGTACTGTTAGGTTGATTATTTTCATAAACAAGCACATCTGTGTTTTATTCCTTTAAATCTCCTCAATTACTAAAATATTTCTACTTAATCACACTGTACTTTACCAGTTAAAGTTCCACATTTTATGAGCTTTGTTAAAAACAGCCAAGGTTCCAGCTGTAATGAAGGTTTTGGGATAAAGCAGTCTGAATAATTCCCGATGTACGGTCACGGCTCGCTGAACTCTGTCTCTTTTCATTCTGCAGTGTTTAAGAAAGCTGTGATCCTTGTTTACAGAGAGAGCAATAAGCTGAAGAAGAAAATGGTGCGTTTCTCGTCTCTCCTACTGTAATAAATCAGTTCATCAAATTTGTTACTGATATCTCTCTCTTCATGTGTGTGATTGACAGAACGTCCCACGCTCCGCCCACTCTCATGGAGAGCAGGACCCGTTTAAGTTCCGCTGGCTCATACCTTGCTCCGCGCTGCAGGTCAGACTGGGCAACACGGCAGGTACGGTGGCCTTCTCCAACGTGCACCCACCCACACAGCATTATTCTTTAATTATATTACATTATTGCATATATTACATTATTCTGGATGCTGGGGTCGGAACAGTATTGTTTTGCAGCAGCAACTGTTGGCAAAGTTTTATGTAAGGAGTCTCCAGTGTCAGTACTTTTTAACGGGCAGAGGTAAAGCTGTAACTTTAAACTTGTCTGCCCTGAAGATGCCAGAAACCTCAAAACATTGTGTGATTTTTAGGAACATGGGAAGCTGTGTTTTGAAGTTATGGCTATGCTAACAGTAGTGAGAACAGGAACTAACTTTTTTGTCCACAGATTCTCCACAACATTCAATATAACGTAAAAGACAAGAAATGTGTTCTTAAAAAGTATTATATATGTGTGTGTGTGTGTGTATAT
>JBCNYH010000022.1:18104600-18117874 GCA_039654325.1 Tandanus tandanus | reverse complement strand
CGTTTGAGCAGACACATGCACATTTGTGGTCTGCTGGAGGTCATTTTGCAGGGCTCTGGCAGTGCTCCTCCTGTTCCACCTTGCACAAAGGCGAAGGTAGCGGTCCTGCTGCTGGGTTGTTGCCCTCCTACAGCAACTACATTTATATTATATACATACATATATATACATATATAAAAATGTATGTAATAAGGTGCAGACACAAATCAAAACAATATGATTGGTCCAGTTTTAAAATCTCTATTATAATTTAGAATACTTCTTAAAACTGGAATTCAGCCCAATATTTTAATTTTGGTAAGTCCTGCTTTTGTCATATGTTTGTGTTCATCCTCGAAGGCTGAGAGTAAAGCGGATGGAAGCATTTGTCAGGGCATGCATGAGGTCAAAGCTCTCCACGCTTCGCTCCACGGCCCTATCGATCACCGCCATTAATCTATCCCTGGCCACTTTCTATTTTGTGTGTGTATAGGCAGGGGACACTGGTGCAGGGTCAGGTCACAAAGCATATGTTCATCATGGCACTGAAGCGCTGCTGCTTGGAGACAGAATCTACTGAAAACCCTGAAGCGATTCCATGATTTATGTGCGTGTGAAACAGACAAGAAATTCTGTCCGAACGCTACAACGCATCAAGAGAGGATATTTCAAAATTTAGGAAACAACAACAAAACATCCTAATACTAAACGCAAAGGGGGAGATTCTAATTAGACATGCTTTGCGAGGCAAGATAATTTCCATAATGCTCCACCCCCTAAAATAAATAAATAACATTTAAAGTGACAGAAACAAAACTTGTCCTGAATATATTTATATTTGATTATGAGAAATATCTGATATAGGTCAGGCTTAAAGCTCGGTGATGCGATTTAAATATGAATTTTGTGATAAATTACAGCTTTCCAAGCTGTTTTTTAAACATTTTATTTCATAATGAAAAGGTCTGACATTGTTAAAAATTACTTACTCTACTTTAATAACGTAAAAAAGGTTGTTTTAACCCCTCCCCTTTCAGAGTTTTTTGAAAATATTTAATATAACTTCACATTTATTTCCCCCATGACAAGCTAGATTACACAGTGTCTCCTACAGGCTATGGTATTTTTTCTTTTAACTTGAGAATTCCTTCACATAAAATTATTTCGAGGAAACACAAAGAAGCTCCAATAAAATTCCCACCATGACCCTTAGAGGGCGCCATAAAACCCCAAACAATAGATAGACATTGTAAATTATGAACATCATTCACATGCACATCACTTTTAGCACATTACACTGAAATTATTCTTTAAACATTTTGTGGATGAATGTAAAACTCAACTCCTCTATAAATACAAAGATGTATATAGACCCACATAAGATTTCATCTCCTAGCAGAACTAAGTGATTCGTTATTCCTGTGTGTGTTAGAGAGGTTATGGGCCCGTAACTGGCATTTCTTTTACTTCCTTTACTAACTTTAGCAGTAAGGATAAGGAGGAACTGAGATGAAGAGAAGAAAGAAGAGACGAAAAATTCAGTGCTCACATTCTGAGAGATTGTCAGAAATAAGTTACATAAGATTTATAAAATAATTAAATAAGTTTTTTGTGCAGCTTTATTTTAATAATTCTAAATTTGTTCCATTTTCAAATGGCATATTTTTATATTTTAATCATTGTGTTTAATCTGCTTTAAGTGTTTATTATTTCAATTACAACTGTAACATTTTTATATTTTCAACTTTTTTTTTTTTACATTTTAGATGTTCTATATCGGGGTGTCAAACTCATTTTCACTGAGGGCCACATCACAAAATTTCTACGTCACCAGAGACCGAATAATCACTGAACATTTATTTCAAAAAGGGCACGAAATAAAATTTGCACGGTAAAATGATTACTTTAGGTATTTGTTCTCTTTTCCTTGTTTCACTTTAGTTTTCGGACAACACTCGACAGCGATTAGCTAGCTTGCAATCTTTCATGAGTCATGAATGACTAGATGTTTAGTTGAAATAGGTTGCTGACACCTAGTGGAAGGATGATGAATTACGTTTCACCGTAATGGGTGGTGCAAAGAATGTATGATTATCATATTCTTTAAAAGCTCTCGTAGGCCACATAAAATGAGTTGACGGTCTGGACCTGGCCTTTCGGGCCTTGAGTTTGACACTGGTGTTCTATATGTATTATTATTATTACTAGTTTAGTCGATTTTAAATTGATGTCTATTTTAGCACGTAATATTTACCTACCTTTTAAAACATAAGCAATTTTAAGATGCATTGTAAATTTATATATAAACATTTAACAAACAATAAACAAACAATGGTACATTGCAGTATGTGTGTGAGAGTTAGTTTATGTTAAATGTCATGTAGGAGGATATGTTTGTGTTGGCGAGGATTGAAAGTGCAGGGAGCCTGAGGCACATCTCTCTCTCTCTCACACACAGCCAATCAGTATGTACAGCAGCCTTCAAGGACGAGTGAAGTCACTCAACATGACAGGTGAAGGAGCCTCGCAGCAGTGAGACACAATGACCAGACATAAAGCACAGCACGTTAAAACATGTCTAGCGGCACGTCAGTTTCACTTAATTCCTGTGATTATAAATAAACCTACTCTCGAATCATTCTCTGGTAGCATGGCTCATTCCTTTTGACCTTTTAACAGCAACCTAAAGACAGGTTTATTATTCTGAGTGTATTTTAACACACAAAGTTTTTGTGTGCTTCTGCTCATTTCCAGTTAAACAATACAGGAGGACAATAATACGCCACAGCATGTTACTGTTTATCAAAAAAGCAGAAATTATTCATGTGGAAATGTGATGCGGAGATTAAAAGAAATGACCTAATTAGAGGTTATACAGGCGAAAAGCTTAATGCCAAAAGTGAGATAAAATTCCATGTAATAATACCCTTCCAGCATTCTAAACATTATGGGATGTAAATGATCCAAGATAATCCTGAATTAATTCAGATTAAGATGTGTAAATATTACAAAACAGTGCAGAGCATGTTTATAGCATACCAATATCATTAAGCTTTATTATCATTTGGATTAAAGTTATCCTACATTACCCACAATGCCATGCTGGTAGGAGAGCTCAAAGATTTAGCCCTTGCTTCATTTCTACCTACAGAGTGATGCAGCAGCGCTTTAGTCTTTTAATCTGTCCAACTCGCTCAACTCATCTGTACACTCTGCTCAAAACTCATCTCATACGCGGCTAACTAGCCAAGAAAAGTACTGCCCCGTCGTAAAGTTGCATTCTGGGACTTTTATGTCCAGCATTAAATGCAGCAACGTCTCCGTCTGTCTCTCATCTTCATCAACTTCTCACAGGAATAATCCATCCTGAATGGCTTCAGAGAGCCCCCAAAAAACAAATTACAAAGCTAGTGTATTATAATTGACTCGTTATAATTATAGAGCAATTACAATAATAACCAAAACGCCCCTGCGAGAGTTGTAAAGTAACCCCAGAGCTATTCTCCAATTCACAAAAAAACAAAAAGCTTCTTGAAATAATAATCACTGACATGTAAGACTGTGAAAACCTCAGTCCCATGCTCATTCTCATCTCTCTCTACTCACATTAAATATTTACAGGCGACAGAGAGAATAGGTTTGAGCAAGAGAATTCTGGTCCTTTTACCCACAATCCCACTGAGGCTTCATATCAAACTGCAGCAGTTCCACCCCTGCCTGAGAACTGGCGGGAAATCCAGCCTTTGATCACCAGCATGACGACACAGGAGTGCTGAGCGAAACCCTGAAGGTGCCACACTGCCATGTACACCGAATGTTTGGAGAGTGCACTGTTAGGACCGTGGTAAAAGAGAGGGAAAGACTTACGACAGGTTTAGGGAGAAATGCTCGGCCAGGAATGGTGAAGCAATGTTTCACAGTGCTCAGGTACTGCGCCATGATGGACAGACGGCTGCGCTGTCGGCTTCCGGTGCCCGCTGTTAACCTCTGGAACAAAACCACAACAAACCGCAATCATCTGATTATTTGTTTCATCTACAACTTTATCATCCATGTACTTTATACTGTATGCTCGAGAATACGGTTCATTTCATGTAGTGCTAATTAATGTTCTAGAATACGAGCTCGGACAGGAGTGCAGCTGCAAATCCCAGCCCTCATTAGAATTTATGGTTTCTATAGCAACAGTAGGAACATTTAAGAAAGGAGTCTCCATGTGTCAGAGATAAAAGTTTAATTTTTTCCAGCATCAGTTTACGCATCTTTGTGGTTTCTCAGTAACATGACGAATTGTAATGTGCTGAGACGTAAGGGGGTGATTTTTAACATACTGCTTATAGTTGCTGCAATGCAAGTGAAAATAAGAACAAAAAAAAACCCCATTATATGTAAATATACTTGATCAAAATTATCAATATATGTACATGACCTTTATAGGTGGAAAAGGCTGAATTATTACAGAAATATCCTCATAGGTGTACAGAGACCCATTTTCAGCAACTATCATATCATGTGCATTAAAAACATGAAGGATGAAAAATATTGTGCTTATTATAGAAGCAATAAAATTGCCCTTCTTTAACCAAGTTGAATATCTGGAGAATCAGCATTTGTGGATTTGATTATAGACTCAAAATGGCCAGGAAAAAGAACTTTCCTCTGAAGTTCATCAGTCTATATTTGTTCTGAGAAATGAAGGCTATTCCGTTCAAGAAACTTCCACTCATACAACAGTGTGTACGACTCCCTTCATAGAACAGCACAAACTGGCTCTAACTAGGATAGAAAAAGAAGTCTGAGGCCCCAGTGCACAACTAAGCAAGACGACAAGTACATCAGTCTCTAGTTTGAGAAACAGAAGCCTGACAGCTCCTCAATAGGCAGATTCATTGAATAGTTCAGCCGCGAAAAGGCAACTTCTGGAGTTGCAAAGAAAAAGCCATATCTGAGACTGGTCAGTAAATGGAAAAGGTCTTCTGTGATGGGCAACAGAAAACAGACATTCGACAGCAGAAGACTTGGAAAAAAAGTGATATAGATAATGAATACAAGTTTAAGATGTTTAGGTCACAAATAACATTTATAAGGCACAATATAAAGGAAGAATGCTTGACACCATCTGTCAAACATGGTGGGGGAAAGTGATGGTCAGGGGGTGATTTGGTGATGGTAAAGTGGGAGAGTTATACAGGGTAAAAGGGATCTCGAACAATAAAGGCAATCACTCCATTTTGTAATACCATGCGATACTTTGTGGATGGCGCTTGACTGGAGCCACTTTCCTACAACAGAACAATAACCAAAACACTCCGAACTATGCACAAACAAATTCAGAGAAGAAGCATTCAGCTGGTGTTCTGTTAATAATGGGGTAGCCAGTGCAGTCACTGGATCTCAACCTGACTGAGCTGTTGTGGGATCAGCTTGACCGTATGGTATGGCAGAAGTGCCCATCAAGCCGGTCCAAATTGTGGGAAATGCTTCAGGAAGCATGGGGTGAAATTTCATCATCTTACCTCGACAATTTAGACATTAGAATGTCTGCAAGGGTGTAATAACAGGAAATGGAGGATTTCAGACAAGAGCAAAGTTTGAAGGTCAAAATTATTATTTCAAGTACAAATTATTTTTAACCCTGTCGATGTTTTAACTATTTTTCATATTCATTTTGCAACTCATTTAATGGATGCAAGTTGGAGTTCTCATATTAGAAGCCCCTCGCTCCTGCTGATGTTCTATATGGACCTAAATTTACACTCAGAAACTGTGAAGATTACTTTCATTGTTGGTGATATAAACTCTTTTTTAAGAAAACAATTTAGGACTACAACTACCATTACAGTTATAAGAACCACCTGGACTTTAAGTTAAACTATAATGAAGTTTCTGCTACATGGTTTGTATTTTTTCTGGTTTCACCTAAATTAGGATGGGTTTCCCTTTTAAGTCCGGTTCCTCTCAAGATTTTTTCGACTGAGCGAGTTTTTCCTTGACACCGTCGCCACAGGCTTGCTCATCAGGGATGTATAGTGTTGACAGAAAAATCTATAAAATCACAAGTTTAAATTCTTTACCATATTTGTTTACTATGTAAGGCTGCTTTGTGACAATGTCAATTCAAAAAAGTGCTACACACAACCCACTTCACTGTGGTAACAGGAATATAGCAGTCTCTGTTCCTCAGGACTTCCTATCTGTCCGTCTCTTCGTGTACCGATTATTATTATTATTGTTATTATTATTACTACTACTAATATGATTTTTAGGAGAGTTGCTGATTATTTTAATAAGACTGCCTGTACAGTCCCCCCACTAAAAAAAAAAATTCTGTATGCAGAACATGAACACACACAACTGGTCTGCATTATTAACTCCTCATCATGACTTTAGAGCCTGACAGATTCTTCAAAGGGGTGTGTGTGTGTGTGTGGGTGTGTAAATGAGGATGCTGATGATCAGGATCAGATGAGCTCATTAACTGGAGCAGTCCTGTGTAATTATCATTAATTAGCACACCCCGTATATCACTTATCAGGATGCAGGGAAAATCCCTAAAGCTAAACTCACAAGATTCAGTGCTTATCTTCTTCTGTACAGCTCCAGTAAACAACACAGTACAACATTTTGTGCACCCTTAAGACAAAATTAAAGTAATTTAGTGTGTTTAGTTTCAGAGATTTCTTTTTCCCCTACATCACCACAAGAAGAAAAATAAGGAAGAAGAAATTGCCATCCAGCTACATACAGAAAATTGGGAAAACACACAACATTAATATGATCATTAATATAATTCTGAAATATGAATATTCATATAAATAAATTTATTTAATACTCAGAAACCCACTAAACCTTAAGGTTTTACCAATTCTGTGCTCGATTCTTTTTTCCCCCCAGGTCTTTAAGCTTTCATGAAGTATTTCTAATTTAAACATTTATTTCTCTTTACTTTTCTACTTATCTACCTTTAAACACACAAAGTGTTCTTGAACACCAAACACAAATAAGTAAAGTTTCTTAGCTTTTAGTATCTTCCCTTGATAACAACGTCCCAAAGACATTCCTTCTTGTTAATAACGTCAATGCACCAAAAATCACAATTACTAGATTTCTTGAAGAACAATACATTGTATGTTTTATTCTTTTGTACATCCAATGCTGCTGATCCTTTGATAACCTGCATTATAACAGCTATGAACAGGTGTCCCCTCACCACAGAACAGCATTTTGTCTTGTTACCGAAAAAAATAAAAAATAAAGTAAACAACTCTGTACTGAAAGTGTCAAAAAAATAAAAAAAAATTAGGACAAAACATTACAGGTTTATCTCTAACTGTAACAAAACCTGGACACTGAGGACTCCTTCAAATGTTACACAACACTTCACCACGTGATGCATTTTCAACCTGCTATACCTTATTAAAACAAGCACATGAATATAAACCTACAGTACTGTCAGAGAAAAATAATCAACACCATCTGACCAATCACAATCACACACCCCCCATACACACACACACACACACACACCCTCACCTCAGCCACTTCTTTCTGGAAGGTTAGTGTGAGTCTCGTGCGTCCATAGACGAACGGTCCGCTCCTGTTGGACATTTCCTCCAACCATTTAATGATGAGTGGAGTGGAGACACTGAAGGGGAGATTCCCAATGATGTGAAGCTCAGGAGGTTCTGACACACACACACACCCCTTATTATAGTATCATAAATTAGCAACACTCAAGGAAGGTTTAAACCCTGCCCACTTCACAATTACCCCACGTTATACTGCCCATCTCTGAGAAGCTTGTGACCCAAACTTCATCATGATGTAAACATCAATTTCCTTCATACATTACTACCTAGAGTGGACACACAAACCTACATTTATTTATAGCAAACATTATAAATTAGTATATTGTTTACATAGGAATGGCACAATCTGATTGGTCCATTATCTTGGATGGTGAATCATTATTTTGAGTGAAGAACACTTGGATCAACAGGACAGACACTCACAGTATTACAGGCACTTGGGAATACAGCGTCGTCATTATCACGATATCAAATGGAAAAAAATAACTATGAAAATCTACTTGCAGTTAGTTTTTCTTGAATTTACTTGTAGTTTATAGAAAAATTTTAAATAAGTGTGGAAACACACCTCATCAGAGCGCTTTGTTTTTGGGGTTCCTGTAGTATGTAGACTAAACTCTGAATGAGAATACACTCCCGCTCACTCCACAACACATACGGAGTTCTGCTCCATTAGCGTCTTTTAAAGCACACAGCTCGCCTGTACAGTCTATATCAGGGGTGTCAAACTCTTTTTCACTGAAGGTCACATCACTAAATTTAAAGGTGATCGAGGGCTGAATAATCACTGAACATCGATTCTAAAAGGGCTTAACAGACAAGCTAGCATGCAATCTTTTTTGAGCCATAGGTTGCTGCCACCTAGTGGATGACAAATTAGGTTTCATGGTAATGGTTGATGCAAAGAATGTACGATAATCATATTCTTTGAAAGCTCTTGCGGGCCACATAAAATGAAGAGGTGGGCCGGATTTGGCCGGCAGGCTGGAGTTTGACATCTATGGTCCATGTCATAGTTAAAATATGTAAATATACTTTTTATAAACATTTTGTTTTAGTCTGTTTTCTTGTATTTCTTTGTGGTTTATGCTAAACTTTTTAATTAGTGTGTTTCACTTGTGTTTTATCTTCCATTATCAGTTCATTCTGGCTGAATACAAAGGTTCCCCAGCGAAACCACTTCTGCTCATGGGCTTAGTATCTTATTCACCTGTTTTACACATTTTTTTCAGTATCTGTTTACAATGAAAATGACTGGTGGAGCGAACACACGTGTTCACTGACCTTTCGTGTGTTATGGGTATGCGGACACAGGGATGCTCTGTCTAACATGAAGATGAAGTTGAACTTCTAATTAACAGAAATTGAAACGCAGGTGAAGTTTAACAGTGTCGTGTATTGGATAAAGTTTCCCTGTTCAATTCAAGTATAAATGAAACGCATCTTACCGTCTTCCCATCTCTTAGTGACGTGTGTTGGGAATGCTGCGTTCATGTTGTACATAAGGACATCACCATGGACAATTCGGACTCGCCCCGGAGCCGCCTCAGATAACAACTGCTCAAACACACATCATATAAAACTAACAAAAGTGGCATCAATAAATAGGATTTGACTAATAAACTGAGTTTTACAGAAACAAAACCGAATTGAGTCTGATAACTGAACCCATCACTGACTCGTTTCAATAACTGTTTCTATTCACAATATCTGTTTGGATTCAGTCTCCAATTTCAAGATTGTGTAGGTACTATTATTACTGTTATTATTTATTATTATTCATAGAATTTCACTTTACATTCTGGACACTGGCAAAAAAACTAAAATATACATTAATTTATTTCTAATATATTTAGAATTTGTGCTGTATATAATAATAAGTAAACCTAATTAAATATTCATAACATTCATAATTGTTTAAATGATTTAATTATTTACATTTAGAGTTTTCTTGCTTATTTATTTAACACTAAACAGTGAAGAACAGTATAGTTACAAATCTGTATCTGATCCCTGCACACAAATCATATCATCATATCCGTTTCCCATCAGATAACTCGCATAACTGTATCAGTAAATCCTCTGGACGTTATAAGCTGAGGAGTGATTAGATGAAAACATTCAGCACTTGTTCTGTAAAAACATAACAGAGTGACGCTACAGGTGCTAATACTTTAATCCTATTGAGAAGAGACACAATGATAAGTGATAGCATTTCTAAACTAACTTTAATTAAAGATTTTTTCATGTCTGCAGGGCAAACTATTGCACCTGACCAATAAATTGGTGTGCTGATATTATTAAGTGACACATGAGCTAAATGCTAATAAATTGGTATTGGTGTTTCTAATGACCAAAACTTTTTTTTCAAGAAGGCAAATTCAGCCATATTATGATTGCTGTCATTGTGTAGTTTGTCCACCAGAGGGCATATTACAACTGCACTGCTGGAAACAGACATGTTCGGAAGGGCAAAAATCACAACAATCAGCTGACCCAAGCAGAGAATCTGACAATGGAGATCATAGACTCTACAGCTTACAATAAATAATGAATGATTTAATAAGAAAAAAATATATACATTTTTACACTTTATAAAAACAAACATTTCTTGCATTTTTGTTTGAGCAATACATATCCAAAACCTGCTTATTTTAACACTGCATGTTTTGTTATATATATCAAACAATATGAACGTTACAGAAAAAGTTTGTTATGCATTTCTGAAGAAAAAAAAAAAAAAGGAAATTGGCCAATACAAGATGACCAGATTTTTAAATCCTCCCCCAGATACTGAAACATTTATCAGGCGATACAGACCTTTAATCCAGGTAAAAACCGCGAGTCCTTCTCCACAACCAGCAGATCAGCTGCGCCAGCGTTGAGGATGGATCTGGTGAGTCCTCCAGGTCCAGGCCCCACCTCACACACACATGCGTTCCTCAGGTCCCCTGCCTGTCGGATGATTTTATCTACAACACCACAGTCAACAACATTATTAACCAAACTGACTTGAAATGACATTTACAGTTTGTATTCATTAGCTCCATTTAGAGCTACAGGTACTGTAGAGTTAATTGTAACAGCTATAAACAATCATTCCTGTCTCTCTCTTGCTAGGTTAATAAAACATTAAACCCATCTGACCAATCAGAACCGAGCGTTGAACACCACTATTATGAGCTGCACTAATGCACCTACAGTAGCTACAACTTCATCCTATCTCACCTGTGAGTCTCAAGTCCAAAAGAAAGTTTTGTGACAGCTGTTTCTGAGCTCGCAGGTTATACAGTTTGATGATTTCACCGATCGTTGGAAGAGGAGGCAGACGAAAGGATGCCATTTTCCCCGATGCTCCCATCTGCATGCAAACACAGAACACTTACCATGTCAAATATTCCAATCATCACTCTTCTGATTTTTCACATGAAAACTTAAGATTCAACAGAAACTTGTACAGAATCGAGTAGTTTATTTAAGATTATTAATGACATGCATACGAAACCCTAAAACAGTGAAATAAGTACAAACTACAGCAAAGACATATATGCAATACGAACCAGTATAAAGACCACTAAGCATCTTAAAATGACAAAGAAACCAGTGCCTCGAATCACTAATTACTGTTGTTTACAGTAAAAATTAAGAAACATGAGTAAATTTTAACTTATGCTAACTAAGTGACTGCACAACAAACTAGGGTGAGAAAATATTGATTTAAGAAAAGAAAACACATCTTATAACATTACCAGGTATAGATATCTGAGCATTTGAATGTATTTTAAAAGAGAAAATTCTTAAACATTAAGAGCTTACGGTTTGTTTCCCTAAATTTCAGCTTACATACAAAATTGGAAATGGAATAGATTTACATTTTATCAAGCCAAATGATGAAAAAATCTGTAACATTGACTTATTTACAATTTTATCCATTTCATAAATTAATTTAAACAGCTCTAAACATTGTAGTGTACTAAAAACAATGTCAGCAGCACCATCTAGTGGTAAAAACAGCAAACTGCAGCTGTGCAATTTAGCCGCTTTTCTAATTTGAATGATGAATTTTCAAATAAAAATAAAAATAAAAAACGAGCCTATAAAGCTTCACACCAACATCACCCCAGTTTGTGACCCGAATATGTATAAAATATAATTTTTATTATAAATAACTATTACTCAGAGAATGCAAACAAGCGAACCAGTTATGCTAACAAGATAACTTCTAAAAGTTAAATAATAGCCAGTGCTTAAGTGCCATAAACAAATAACACACGAGCCAATTTAATAACATAAAAAGATGTAAAGTGGACCTGACCTTTCCCAAAGACTGGAACACGTTGTTTCTCTCTTCACCAACGCCGTGCTCTGAACTTCCGGTTGCACTTCCGCGTTGAATAGTGAATAGCATTTCTTTCCACCAATGAAATACCGCAAATTTGGAATCAGCCAATCAGAGAGCATATCGGGCGGAACTTTTACTCACAACACTCACTCACTCACTCACTCACTGGCTGAACCGTTGAATCCTTCTTGGGTCACGGGGACACTGGGCGAAGGCGGGTACACCCTGAACAGCTTCCCAGACCATCGCAGGGAAACACACAGAGCCATCCACACTCACACTTAGGGTCAATTTGGAACAGACAATTAGCCTAATGTGAATGTCTTTGGACTGTGGGAGGAAACTGGAGTAACCGGAGGAAACCCACTCGAGCACAGGCTCGATGCTATGATGCGGACATACTAACTGATGCGCCACTGTGCCACCCACTCACACAAAACATAATTTTTAAATGTTGTCTTGTTTAGAAATTTCCTCCAAAGAATACCTGTGAATGAGTTGAATTATTGTGTTTTTAGTGAGTCTGATCATTTAACTCAGTTTACCAATAAGAATGATTCAGTGGCACTCTTTTTCCAATGATTGTTAGTGTAAATGGGTATTTTCACAGACTCCTGGAAAACACACACACACACACACACACACACACACACACACACACACACACACACACACACACACGAATTGAACGGCTCTTCACTTGGAAATTCAGCTATTATGGGTAGTGCTCATTTCCTTATTATTATTATTATTATTATTATTATTATTATTGTTATTGTTATTATTATTATTATTATTATTCATTTTAGACATAAAGAAGGCCATATCTCCCAAGAAAATAAAGTTACAACCATAATTTACTAATTTTCTCTAACCATAAATATGTCCGATTTTAATGAATCACAAAGAGCAGCTAACTTAAAAATATTCAAACATTAATTTTTATATTGTTGGGACTGGTTGCGGTAGGTGAAAATTCCCTATTGTTGATGATGTAGAATCAAATTAATAAAGAAAACATTTAAAATTTGTCAGATGATGTTTGGATGCATTAAAAAAAAATGTTGGTAGCTGCAGAAACATTTTGTGCAAGTGTAAAAAAAAATTAAAAATAAAAAAAAAGTTGTCATTTGTTTCAAATTGCACTTTAATTATCAGCCGTACACAAATGGTATAAATTACATTTACAGCTTCAGTTTTTTTAGACTAAAGTATTAACTATGACACATATTATACATCAAGTTTCAAGTTTATTTGTCATATACAGGTAACAATGAAACTACTACTATCACTACCGGCAATGAAATTCTTGGACTCAGAGCCCCCTCAAAATTGCACTTAAGAAACAAATATTGCACATAAAT